>JAKWBO010000179.1:0-89250 GCA_034336685.1 Luscinia luscinia | reverse complement strand
TGTAAGTGAGCAGCCATATTGGATTACCATCTATGGGAGCCGCCATCTTGGGAGGGCATGAAGGCACAGCCATATTGGACTGTGGTTTATCGGTGCCGCCATCTTGGACTGTGCTGTATGGGCGCCACCATATTGGACTGTGGTTTGTTTGCCGCCATATTGGGCGTGTCCCACCCCTCCCCCCACGAACCCCAAAAAAAACCTTTGGGGGGGATGGGTGAGAGTCTGTCAGCCCCTCCCCCCCAATCAAGCAACATTTACAAACATCCGTCCTTTAATCGTCGTCTCGAGGTATCAAAATTAACCGAGAGGGGGGAGGGGCTCGGGGAGAGGAGGAGGAGGAGCCGTGTGAGGGGGAGGGGCCACAAAAAGGGGCGGGGACAGAACTACAGAGGGCTGTGGGGGAGGGGAGGAGCCACGACAGCACGAGCACGGCGGGGAGGGGGCGGGCGGGGCGGGGCCGGGGGTGGGGAGGGGCTCAGGGCTCGTCCTCGCCGTTGGCGCTGTCCCGGTCGTCCTCCCCTCCTCCGCCTCCTTCTCGTCCCCCTTCAGCGACTCCAGCTGGGAACGGGGGAGGGCAGCGCGTCAGGGGGAGGGCGGGCTCAGGCCCTCCCCCGGCCCCGCCTCCCCCGGCTCTGGGGGAACTGGGAGGTGACTGAGTGCGCACTGGAGCCGAGTCTCAGGGCACTGGTCTGTACTGGGAAGGGGGTGGGGGTCACTGGGGTGTCCCCAGCGCCTCCCAGTGGGGCCACTGGGGTCACTGGTGTGAACTGGGGTAACTGGGGGGTCACTGGGTTAACTGGGGGTCACTGGGGTAACTGGGAGGTCACTGGTTTTGAACTGGGAGGGGGAATCACGAGTCTGAACTGATTTTAACTGGGGCATACTGGGGGGTCACTGGGGAGGGTTCACTGTTCTGAACTGGTTTAAACTGATGCATACTGGGGGGTCACTGGTCTGAACTGGGATTTCACTGGGGGGTGTCACTGGTCTGAACTGCTTTCAACCAGTGCATACTGGGGCGGATCACTGGAGGTTCACTGGTTCAAACTGGGGGGTCACTGGTCTGAACTGGGGTGTCACTGGGTGGTCACTGGTCTGAACTGGGGGGGGGCACTGGTCTGAACTGGGGGTCACTGGTCAGAACTGGGGGTCACTGGTCTGAACTGGGGGTTCACTGGGGGGGTCACTGGTCTGAACTGGTTTTAACTGGTGCATACTGGGGGGTTACTAGTCTGAACTGGGAGGCCACTGGTTTGAACTGGGGGGGGCACTGGGCAGTCACTGGTCTGAACTGGGTGGTCACTGGTCTGAACTGGGAGGGTCACTGGGCAGTCACTGGTCTGAACTGGGCGGTCACTGCTTTGAACTGGGGGTGGCACTGGGGCGGTCACTGGTCTGAACTGGGCAGTCACTGGTCCGAACTGGGCGGTCACTGGTCTGAACTGGGGGTGGGGTCACCGGGCGGTCACTGGTCTGAACTGGGGGGCACTGGGCGGTCACTGGTCTGAACTGGGCGGTCACTGGTCTGAACTGGGGGGCACTGGGCGATCACTGGTCTGAACTGGGCGGTCACTGGTCCGAACTGGGCGGTCACTGGTCTGAACTGGGGCGGTCACTGGTCTGAACTGGGGGGTCACTGGGCAGTCCCTGGTCTGAACTGGGGGTTCACTGGTCTGAACTGGGGGTCACTGGGCGGTCACTGGTCTGAACTGGGCGGTCACTGGGCAGTCACTGGTCTGAACTGGGGGGTCACTGGGCGGTCACTGGTCTGAACTGGGCGGTCACTGGTCTGAACTGGGCGGTCACTGGTCTGAACTGGGCGGTCACTGGTCTGAACTGGGGGGGGCACTGGGCGGTCACTGGTCTGAACTGGGCGGTCACTGGTTTGAACTGGGGGCACTGGGCAGTCACTGGTCCGAACTGGGGCGGTCACTGGGGGCTCAAACTGGCGTGCCTGGCCGGGAGCGGCCCCACCTGCTCGTCGCCCCGCTCTCCTCGTCGCCCCTCGTCGTCCAGCAGGTCGCCCTCCTCGGCCGAGTCCTCGTTGCCGCCCTCGGCCTTGGCCCCGCTGCCCTCGTCCTTCTTGGAGCCGCTGCCGCCCTGCTCCTCCTCAGCCTTGTCGCTCTTGGCCTCTGCCACGGGGGGGGCGGAGAAATATGGGGATGTGAGCGGGAGAAAATGGGTGTTTGGGGGAGAAATGGGGATTGGAGAGGGAGAAAATGGGGATCGGGGGCAGAAAATGGGGTTTGGGGGGAAAAATTGGGGTTTGGGGGAGAAAATTGGGGTTTGGGGGAGAAAATGGGGATTGGAGAGGGGGAGAAAATGGGGGTTTGGGGGAGAAAATTGGGGTTTGGGGAGGGAAAATGGGGTTTGGGGGAAAAAATGGGGTTTGGGGGGCAAAAATGGAAATTTGGGAAAAAATGAGGACTTGGGAAAGAATTGGGGTCAAGAAATGGGGAATTGGGGACAGAATTGGGGATTTTGGGATGGAAAGTGGAGATTTGGGGAGAAAATGGGGCAATCTGGTGGTGGTGGGTGGAGCCTGAGGGGCAGAGTCTGCTGGGTCCCCCCAAAAACAGCTGAACAAAAGCGATTTCCAACCCCAAAAAACGGGGATTTCATCCTCAGGATCTGTCAGAAAACCCCAAAATTCCCCAAAATCCCCCAAAACCCCCCAGTCCCCTCCGGGTCCTCACTCTGCTCCCGCTCCAGCCGCTCCAGGCTCTCCAGCAGCGCGTCCACCTTGGCCTTGATCTGCCCCAGCTCCTTCTTGATGCTCTGCAGGTCGTCGCCTTTCACTGGGGAACCCCAAAAAACCGTCAGGGCACCGGAAGCGGCGCCATGTTGAAATGGGGGTGGGGGGCAGCCATGTTGGATCAGGCATAGGGGCAGCCATATTGGCTGGGAAAGAGGGGCTGCCATATTGGATCAGCCATATTGGATTGGGATATGGGGGAAGCCATATTGGACTGGGGTATGGGGGCAGCCATATTGGATTGGGGAGATAGCGGCCGCCATATTGGATCAGCCCGTTGGATACGAATATGGATGCCGCCATATTGAATGCTGTAGGCGAGCTGCCATATTAGATTGGGACACGAGTGCCACCATATTGGATTAGGGTACGGGGGCTGCCATATTAGACCAACCACGTTGGATTATGGACACCGCCATATTGGATTCTGTATGTCGGCTGCCATTATTGTCCCATGGCAGCAGCCATATTGGATTGGGACACGAGCGATTCCATATTGGATCAGCCATATTGGATTGGGACATGGGAGGTTCCATGTTGGATCAGCCATATTGGATTGGGACATGGGGGCTGCCATATTGGATCAGCCATATTGGATTGGGACATGCGGGCTGCCATATTGGACAGCCATGTTGGATTTCATTACGGATGCCGCCATACTGGATTTTGCCCGTCAGCCGCCATGTTTGCCCCGCATGCCCCGCCCCCCCCAGGCCCCGCTCGGGGCTGTCCCTACGTTTTCCCGACTTGGAGGAGGAGCCGCGCTGGCCGGACTTGCTGTTGAAGCTCTTGCCGCGCCGCGAGGTGTTGCCGGAGACGCGCTGGCGCTTGGACGGCACCACGGCGCGCGCGATGGGCGGCGGCGGCGGCACGCGGGCGGGGTAGCTGTACATCCTGCAAGGCAAGGGACCCGCTGGGATGGACTGGGAGCCGCGGGGCGGCGGCGCGAGGCCGGGGGGCGGGGGAGGGGGTGGGGTCCCTAACCCGGTCTGAACTGGTTTATACTGGTACCGGTCATAGTAGTCCCGCTGGAAATCGTAGTCGAGGTCAAACGATGACCTGGGCGGGGGATGAGGGGAGTGAGATCCCAAAACCCCAAAAACCCCCCCAAACCCCCTGGGACACCCCAAAACCTCCCAGAATCCCCACACAAAACCCAGAACACTCCCAACCCCAAAAAACCTCCAGAGCATTCCCCAAATCCCAGCTGGTCCCCAAAACCCCCAAATCTCCCCTCTGAGCCCCCAAATCGCCCCTGAGTCCCCTCCTCACCCCCTCATTCACTTTAGCTCCCAAAATGCCCCGAATTGCTCGCAGGACGCCTCAAGCCCCTCCCTGCAGAGCCGGGGCGCCCCAGGACCGGCCGAGCCCCCAGGGTCCCCACCTGACGAGGGGGACGGTGACGGGGGCGGGTACTGACCCGTACATCTCGGCCGCCGAGCGCTTCACCCCGCCTCTTGCCCCGGTTCACCTTCGGCTCGGCCGCCAGGTTGATGTCTGCGGGTCACACCTGGCCGTCATCGCTGCGTCTCGGGCGGGGGCGCCTCCACCGGCCCAGGTGTGCCCAGGTGTGCCCAGGTGTGCCCGTGATCGTCTGTCCCACCCTCAGGCCACACTCCCCAGGTGTGCCATGACAGGTGTCGCCCTCCACAGGTGCGCCCAGGTGTCCTATCGCCCCACCCCAAATGCCCCAGGTGTGTCCATGAACACCTGTCCCACCCTCCCACAATTCCCCAGGTGTGCCCAGGTGTACACCGTGATCGCCGGTCCCACCCCGGCCCCAAGTGTGCCCCAGGTGTGTCTATAGGACCACCTGTCCCACCCTCCCAAATGCCCCAGGTGTGTCCAGGTGTGTCCATGATCACCTGTCCCACCCTCCCACGGCCCAGGTGTCCCAGGTGTGTCCATGATCACCTGTCCCACCCTCCCAACCACCCCCATGGTGTGTCCATGAACACCTGTCCCACCTCCAGCACCTGGCCAGTGTGTCCACTGCTCCACCTGGGTGGCGCACCCTCCCAACTCCCCAGGTGTGCTCAGGTGTGCCTATGAACACCTGTCCCACCCTCCCAAACGCCCCAGGTGTGTCCAGGATGTCCAGCCCGTCCCACCCTCCCACACGCCCCAGGTGTGCCCAGGTGTGTCCATGAACACCTGTCCCACCCTCCCAAAACGCCCCAGGTGTGCCCAGGTGTGTCCATGATCACGTGTCCCACCTTCCCAACTCCCTAGGTGTATCCCAGGCGTGTCTCTAGGTGTGTTTCTGTGTTCCCAGGTGTGTCAGTGACACTCACCCAACACCTGCCCGGCGATCATCCTGCCGTCTCCTCCCCGGCCACGAAGCGGCACAGGCATTCCTCTTGCTGATGTACTGCCCTTCCCATGCCCCAGGTGTCTCTAGGTGTGTCTCTAGGTATGTCTCAGTGCCCCAGGTGTGCCCAGGTGTGTCAGTGACACTCACCCAACACCTGCCCGGCGATCATCCTGCCGTCCTCCCCGGCCACGGCGGCGTGGGCGTTCCTCTCACTGATGTACTGCCCTCCCCATGCCCCAGGTGTGCTCAGGTGTCCCCAGGTGTTCCCAGGTGTCTCCATCACTCACCCAACACCTGCCCGGCGATCATCCTGCCGTCCTCCCCGGCCACGGCGGCGCGGGCGTTCCTCTCACTGATGTACTGCCCTCCCCATGCCCCAGGTGTGTCTCTAGGTGTGCCCAGGTGTGCCAGTGACACTCACCCAACACCTGCCCGGCGATCATCCTGCCGTCCTCCCCGGCCACGGCGGCGCGGGCGTTCCTCTCGTTCACGTACTGCACGAAGGCGAAGCCCTTGTGCACCGAGCAGCCGACGATCTTGCCGTACTTGGAGAAGATGGCCTCCACGTCGCTCTTCTTCACCACCAGCGTGTTCAGGTTGCCGATGAACACCCGCGAGTTCAGCGAGCGCGGGTCCGTCTTGTTGGTCACGTTGCTGGCCATGGTGGGGCCTGGCGGGGCAGGGGCGGTCAGTCTGGGGCGTGGGGAGGCGGGGGGTGGGGCAGGGGGGTGGGACAGCCCGAAAATGGGGTGGGGCTGGAGGAGGGTTTTGTGGGGATGGTGGTGTGGTGGTTGGGATCAACGGAAATCCTCCAGAAACGGCAAAAAAATGTACAAAAATAACCCAAAAACCTCCTGAAACCACCCAAAACCTCCTGAAACCACCCAAAAACCACCCGGAAACAACAAAAATCAGCAAAAAATCTACAAAAATAACCCCAAAACCTCCTGAAACCACCCAAAACCACCTGAAACCACCCAAAAACCTCCTGAAACCACCCAAAAACCATCTGGAAACAACAAAAAACCACCTGGAAACAACAAAAATCAGCAAAACATCTGCAAAAATAACCCCAAACCTCCTGAAACCACCCAAAACCACCTGGAAACAACAAAAAACCACCTGAAAACAACAAAAATCAGCAAAAAATCTACAAAAATAACCCCAAACCTCCTGAAACCACCCAAAAACCACCTGAAACCACCCAAAAACCTCCTGAAACCACCCAAAACCCACCTGGAAACAACAAAAATTAGCAAAAAATCTGCAAAAATAACCCCAAACCTCCTGAAACCACCCAAAAACCACCAAAAAACCATCTGAAACCTTTCAAAAACTGCCCAAAACCACCCAAAAAACTGAAACCATTCAAATACCACCTGGAACCACCACCAAGCCTCCAAAAAGTACCCAGTGTGTCTAAAAAACATTTAAAAACCTGAAACCACCCAGAACCACCTGGAAACATCAAAAACCCCCAAAACCACCAAAAAATGGCCCCAAAACCACCCCAAAACCACCTGGAACCATTTAAAAACTTTCTGACACCACCCAAAAACCTCCTGAAACCATAGAAACACCTCCAAAAATCAACGGTACCCAGCCTGGAACCACTGAAAACCTCCAAAAAACACCTGGAATCCCCCCAAAAACACCTGGAACCACCCAAAACCTCCCAAAACCAGCCAAATCCCACCTGGAACCATCCAAAACCTCCCAAAACCAGCCAAATCCCACCTGGAACCACCCAAAACCTCCCAAAACCAGCCAAATCCCACCTGGAACCATCCAAAAACTCCCAAAACCACCCAAATCCCACCTGGAACCATCCAAAAACTCCCAAAACCACCCAAATCCCACCTGGAACTATCCAAAACCTCCCAAAACCAGCCAAATCCCACCTGGAACCATCCAAAAACTCCCAAGAACCCCCAGGAGAGCCCCAAACCCTCCGGCCCCACCCCAGAAGGTTCCAGACCCCCCAACCCCTCCCCAGCTGCTCTGGAACCTTCCCCACCCCTGGAGCCCCAATTAGCATCTCATTAGCATTAGCAGCAGCCCTGGAGCCCCAATTAGCATCTCATTAGCATTAGCAGCACCCCGTCCCATTCAGGAGTTTATCTGGTCCCTAATCAGCGCCGATGGACCCCACCCCTCATTAACTGCCCGATCCTCATTAGCACCAGGCGTTAATGAGCCATCACCTCCAGCCTCCCCTAAAGGGAGACCTGTCTGCACTAATAAACATTAACTGATTGCTCTGCTCCTTAATGAAGGGCGCTCTCAGCACAGAACAGGTGCCCAGGAATTAATTAGCACTAATGACCCCTCTGGTGCTGCTGCCTGACCTGAGTTAATGAATTAATGCTGCTAATTAGCATTGTAAAACCCTGGTATTAATTACAATGCCCAATTAGTGCCCCTAACTAGCTGCTTTTTAGTCAGCCTGGGGCATAATTAGAGGTAATTAGGATATTAATGAACGCTCCACCTCTTACCGTGGGGGGAGGGGCGTCCGTGGGTCGGCGGCGGCGAAGGGGAGGGGCAAAGGGTGGGGAGGGGCCAAAATGGGGGGCGGGGCTTTGGGAGGGAGGGGCAAGGGCCAAACAGCCCAGAGAGAAAAATGGAAAAAATAAAAATTAAAAAAAAAAAAAAAAAAATTCGGGAGAACAATTTGGCAGAAAAAAAAAAAAAAATTAAAAAATAAAAATAAAAAAAGGATCCAAACCCCTCGAAACCCCTGAAAATCCGTGCGGGGGGAGGGGCGGGGAGGGCCGGGCCCGCCCCTGATCGGTTTTTTGTGTTTTGGGGCCGTTCTGGGGCCGTTTCAGGGGCTGGGGGAGGGGCCGCGTGGGAAAACCCGGTTGGGGGCGGGGAGGGGCGCGGGGGAGGGCCGGGTGGAGGGGCAAAACCCGCATTTTCAAGTTCTCTGTTATTTTTTCTTTTTCCAGGAATAAAGGGGAGGAAAGGAGGAAAAAAAAAAAAAAACCAAAACCAAAAAAAAGCAGGAAAACAAGTTGGAAACTTACGGTCGCCGCCGGCTCAAAAAATCGCGCTGTGAACAAAAAGAGACAAAAAAGGCAAATTGGGGGGCGGGGAGGGGCCAGCGGGGGAGGGCGGCCCCTCCCCACCTCCCCCACGCGCGCTCAGGCCCCTCCCCAGCAGCGCCCCTCCCCCACCGCGACGAGCCCCGCCCCCATTTTTATTTAAAAACCTCCAAAATTCGGGCGGATTCGGCCCAAAATTCGGTGCCGGGGGAGGGGAGGGGGTGGGGAGGGGGAGGGCCGGCTCCGGTCGCACCTCCTGGGCCCTGTGGAAGGAGAGAAGGTTGAGCGACCCTCCCCCACCCAGGCCCCTCCCCTCCCCCCACCCCGACCCCAACCCAAAATTTGGGGGTGACCCCGACTTCACCCCCCACCCCGGGCTGGGGAGGTTTGGGGAGCCAAAAGGTCTTTTGGGGCCGAAAAAAGTAAATTTTGGGACTTGGCCGAAGTTGGGTGGTTTGAGAAAATTCAGATTTGGGGGGAAATGGAGAATTTGGGGGGGAAATGGAGAATTTGGGTGGAAATGGAGAATTTGGGGGGTTTGGCCCCAGAATTTGGAGGGAAATGGAGAATTTGGGGGGAAATGGAGAATTTGGGGCGTTTGGCCCCAGAATTTAAGGGCAAAATGGAGAATTTGGGGCGTTTGGCCCCAGAATTTAAGGGCAAATGGAGAATTTGGAGGTTTGGCCCCAGAATTTTAGGGGAAAATGGAGAATTTGGAGGTTTGGCCCCAGAATTTAAGGTGGAAATGGAGAATTTGGGGGGTTTGCCCCCAGAATTTGGAGGGAAATGGAGAATTTGGAGGTTTGGCCCCAGAATTTGAGGGGAAAATGGAGAATTTGGGGCCTTTGGCCCCAGAATTTGGGTGTTGGTGACAAAAACTGAGCTGAAGTCTTTACAATCCTGCTTTGTCCCCTAAAAATCAGCGGGTTTGGGGTGAAAACGGGAATTTTTGGCTGAACTGAAGCAGGAGGGGTCGGGAACACGGAAATCTGAGGGGGAATAATTCACTTTGGGAGCTGGCCACAGAAACTTGGGATGAAATCCCGACTGAACACCGAAAATCGGCGGCTCTGGGGAGCAAAGGAGGAGCCGGGGCGGCGATGCCACCGGAATTCCCGGGATTCCCGGAGAAGGCGGGAAAGCGGGACTGAGCCCAAAACTCGGGGGCGGGAACCGGAAAATCTGATTTTACAGCCCCGGGACTGGGGGGAAAAAGGAAAAACCCCCAAAGTGTCACTGGAGAACTCGGAAAATCGGCTGCAAAAGAGAATCGGGGGAGTGCGCTGCAGAGCCGCCAATGAAACCCTTAATGAGCCGAGTTCATTAACCCCAAATGCGCCCAGCGCCCCCGTGTGGCCCCGCCCACAGCGGGCCCGGCCCCGCCCCAGCGGCTTTAGCCCCGCCCCCCGGTTTATTTATCCTTCAGCGCGTTAATTAGCCTGGTATTAATTACCGCGGCCCCGGGGGTTAATTATGCGTAGGAAAAGCTCTGCAACGCAGTTAATTAGGCCCAAAGGGTTAATGAATATTTTAATTAATCAGAGCTAAGCCCCGCCCCCAGGGGTCAGCCCCGCCCCAACCGGGGTTAATTAAATGCAGAGCCAATTAATGAACCCGTTAATGAGCTAAGCCACGCCCCCCGGCCAAACCACGCCTCGGGGATAATTACGGCCCCGAAGGGGTTAATTAAGACGCTAATTAGGATTAAGGAGCCTTTTGGCGGGTTTAACCCCTCCCCAGCGGCTCTGAGGGCCGCCCTTCCCCCGTTTTTCCCGCCTCGCTCCCTCACGCGCCGCCGCCATTTCCGCCCCTCCCCCTCACACCGCCACAGCCCCGCGCCCACATTTACCGCAGCTCGGGACCCTCGCGATGCCCTGTCGCGATCCCCTCGCGATCCCCTGCCGCGATATTCCCCCTCACCGCTCCGCTCGCCGCCGCCGCCGCTTCCTCCGGGGGCCGAGCGCAAATGGCGCCCGCGCTGCTCTCAGCGCCGCGCGCTGCGTTGGCCCCGCCCCCGCCTCACGTCCGCGCGCGCTGACTGGTTCAGCTGGCTGTCGATCAATCGATCGGCCAATGAGAGCGCGGATAGCGGCGCTGCGCGGGAGGGGGAGGAGCGATCGCTATTGGCTCACGGCTGCTGTCAATCAATTAACGAACGAATGGGGGCGCGGATTGCAGCGCTGCGCGGGAGGGAGGAGCGATCGCCTTTGGCTGGCGGCTGCTGTCAATCACTCAGAGAGCGGCGGGGATTGGCTGCGCGCCCCGCCTGTTTCCCCGCCCCTGAGCAGTGCGCATGCGCCAGCGCTGCCATTTGCTTTAACTGGAGGCGGGGCGCGGAGCTTAGCGCGGGCGCTGATTGGATAACGGAGCTGTCAATCACCCGCAGGGGGCGGGGCCGAGGCCGCTCTTATTTCTCGCTGGTTCCGGGGATTTAAACCGGTTCGGGGGATTTAAACCGGTTCGGGTGATTTAAACCGGTTCGGGGGCTTTTAAACTGGTTTGGGGGATTTAAACCGGTTCGGGGGATTTAAACTGGTTTCGGGGGATTTAAACCGGTTCGGGGGCTTTAAACTGGTTTGGGGGATTTAAACCGGCTCGGGGGATTTAAACTGGTTCGGGGGATTTAAGCCGGTTCGGGGGATTTAAACTGGTTTTGGGCATTTAAACCGGCTCGGCCCCCGTTCATCCCAGTTTCACCGGCCCCGTACTGGTTTGCCCAGTTTAAACTGGTTTGCCCCCCCCAAACCGGTTTTACCCCATTTCCAACTGGTTTCCGCCATTTTCCCAATTCCGACTCGTTTCCCCCATTTTCCCAATTCCCCATTTTTCCCATTTCCCCTCAATTTTCCCAATTCCAAATTTTCCCCAATTCCCTTTTTTCCCAACTTTTTCTCCATTTTTCCCAATTCCCATTTTTTCTCCATTTTTCCCCAAATCCCCTCATTTTCCCAATTTCCCCTTTTTTCCCAATTTTTTCTCCATTTTTTTCCAAAATTTTTCCCATTTTCCCAAATCCCCATTTTTCCCAATTTCTATTTTCTCAATTTTTTTCTCAATTTTGCCCAATTTCCCCGATTTTCCCCAATTCCCATTTTTTCCCAATTTTCCCAATTTTCCCCATTTTTTCCCATTTTTCCCCAATTTTTCCCCCGCTCCCCCCCACCCCATCCTGACCGCAGAAATTCCCATTTTGGTTAAAAAACCTTAAAAAAACGAGATTTTTATTGAACTTTTGGAAAAGAGCCGATGGGGGGATGGGGAGGGGGAGGGGAAACTTTCCCAAAACGGGGGAATCCCCCAAAAAGCGGGGACCCCCATAAATACAGAAAATAACAAAAACCAAAACAAAAAAAAAAACAAAAAAAGGGAATTTTGGGGGAAAATTTGGGAATTTTTTTGGGGAAACGCTGGAATTTGAACCCAAAACCCCAAAATTCGAGGAAAAACCCCCAAAAATCTGCGGGAAAACCCCAAAATTCTGGGAAAAACCCCCAAAAATTCTGGGAGGGAGGATCCCAAAATTTCGGAGAGGAACCCCAAAAATCCCAGGAACAAACCCCAAAATCCTGAGGATCAAACCCCAAAAACCCCAAAATTCTGCCCCAAAAAAAAAAAACCAAAACCTCCCCAACCCCCTCGAAAAATTTTGGGAAACTCGGTGGATCCCCCAAAATCCCAAAATCCGCGGGAATCGCCCCAAAATTCCAGAGGGGAAGAAAACTGGGGGGGGGGAGGGGGGGGAGGACAAAAAAACCGCAAAAAAACCCGAAAAAACCAACCCCAAATTGGGAAAACCCCAAATTGGGAAAAAACCCCAAATTGGGAAAAAACCCCAAAATCGGGAAAAATTGGGAATTTTTGGGAAAACCCCAAAAATCCCCAAACGGGAGGGGGGATGGGGGAGGGCAGCATCTCCTCCCTCCCCCCAGGCTGCTGAAAAAACCCCCAAAAACAAAAAAAAACTGAAAAACGCCAAATTTGGGGGTTTTTTCCGGGATTTTTTGGGGGAAAAAGGGGGATTTGGGGGTGGGGAGGGCGGCCCCGCTACTTCCTCTTCTTTGGGGGTTGTGGCGCCCCCCCGGCCGGGGGACCCTTCCTCTGCGCGGCCCTTCCTCTCCTCCTCCTCCTCGTACTGGGACTCGCGGGTCGGCTTAGGAGTGAAAAGGCGGATTTCGGTAAAATTCGCGGTTTTGGGTTTTTGGGGGTTTTGGGGTTTTTTGGGGGTTTTTGGGGTCTCACCTTTGCGAGCCTCCTCCTCCAGCTCGTCCCAGTCCTTGCCGCTCTCCTCCTCACTGCCCAGGGAGTCCTTGGAGTACTCTGGGAATTTGGGGGAAAAACGGGAAATCGGAAAATTGGGAAAATAGGAAAACCAGGGAAATTGGGGAAAGGGGGAAATATGGAAAATGGGAAAACAGGGGAATTGGGAAATTGGGGAAATGGGAAAATATGAAAAATGGGAAAAACGGGAAATTGGGGAAAATATGGAAATTGGGAAATTAGGAAATGGGGAATTGGGGAAAATAAGAAAAATGGGAAAACAGGGGAATTGGGAATTGGGAAAATGGGAAATTGGGAAAATTGGGGAATTGGGAAAATATGGAAAATGGGAAAATAGGAAATTGGGGAATTGGGGAAAATATGAGAAATGGGAAAAATAGAAAATTGGGGAATTGGAAATTAGAATGGGGGAATTGGGATGGAAAAATGGAAAAAATCGAGAAAATCAGAATTAGGAAAATTGGGAAAATATGAAAATAGGAAAAATGGGAAATTGGAGAATTGGGAAAATTGGGAAATGGGGGAAAACAGGAAATTGTGGAAATTTGGGGAATTGGGAAAATATGAAAATGGGAAATTGGGAAAATAGGAAAATGGGAGAAACTCAATTATATCCCAGGTGTCAGTGCCCCAGGTGTCTCCCAGGTTGTTCCCCAGGTGTATCCCAGGTGTATACCAGGTGCCCCAGGTGTATCCCAGGTGCCCCCAGGTGTATCCCAGGTGCCCCCAGGTGTATCTCAGGTGTATCCCAGGTGTATCCCAGGTGTGCCCAGGTGTATCCCAGGTGTGCCCAGGTGTATCCCAGGTGCCCCCAGGTGTATCCCAGTTGTCCCCCAGGTGTCTCCCAGGTGCCCCCAGTTGTATCCCAGGTGTCCCCCAGGTGTCTCCCAGGTGCCCCAGGTGTGCCCAGGTGCGCTCACCTGACTCCTCAGCCTCGGAGGAGTAATCCTCATCACTGTCCTCCTCCTCCTCCTCGTCCTCCTCCGAGGGGTTGAAGGTCTCGTCCTCCAGCTCCGACTCCGACTCACCTGGCTCCGCCTCCGAGCCCTGCAGGTGAGAGGGGACAGGTGAGAGGGGATGGTGAAGGGGGGGGAGGGGCCTGGGCACACCCAGAGCACCCCGGGAGGGGCTGGGGCGTGGCCTGGATGTGGCCAGGTGTGTCCCTGGGTGTGGCCAGGTGTGTCACTGAGTGTCCTAGGTGTGGCCAGGTGTGTCCCCAGGTGTAGGCCAGGTGTGCCCCAGGTGTGTTAATGTGTGTCCCAGGTGCACCACACCTGTCCCCAGAGTGTATCCCATGTGTACCCCAGGTGTGTTCAGGTGTATCACACCTGTCCCCAGGTGTGTCTCACCTCCCTCGGGCTCCAGGAAGCTCCACCCCCTGCTCAAAGCAGCCCAGGTACATCCCAGCTATCCCAGGTGTGCCCCAGGTGTGTTAATGTGTGTCCCAGGTGTAGCACACCTGTCCCCAGGTGTGTCTCACCTCCCCTCGGGCTCCAGGAAGCTCCACCCCCTGCTCGAAGCAGCCCAGGTGTATCCCAGGTGTGCCCCAGGTGTGTTAGTGTGTGTCCCAGGTGTAGCACACCTGTCCCCAGGTGTATCCCAGGTGTACCCCAGGTGTGTTCAGGTGCAGCACACCTGTCCCCAGGTGTGTCTCACCTCCCCTCGGGCTCCAGGAAGCTCCACCCCCTGCTCGAAGAACCCCTCGGGGTCGTCCACGATCGTTTTCATGATCTTGGTCCAGTTGAGCGACTGCACGCCTCGGTGTACTTGAGGTCACAGGAGCTGCAGGTGAGACAGGTGAGACAGGTGAGACAGGTACAGGTGAGATATAGACAGGTGAGACAGGTGGAGACAGGTACAGGTGAGATATGGACACGTGAGATATGGACAGGTGAGACAGGTGAGACAAGTACAGGTGAGACAGGTGAGACATGGACAGGTGAGAGACTGCACGCCTCGGTGTACTTGAGGTCACAGGAGCTGCAGGTGAGACAGGTGAGACAGGTACAGGTGAGACAGGTGAGATATGGGCAGGTGAGACAGGTACAGGTGAGACAGGTACAGGTGAGACAGGTGAGATATGGACAGGTGAGTGACTGCACGCCTCGGTGTACTTGAGGTCACAGGAGCTGCAGGTGAGACAGGTGAGACAGGTGAGACAGGTGAGATATGGACAGGTAAGATATGGACAGGTGAGATATGGACAGGTGAGTGACTGCACGCCTCGGTGTACTTGAGGTCACAGGAGCTGCAGGTGAGACAGGTACAGGTAAGATATGGACAGGTGAGATATGGACAGGTGAGACAGGTGAGATATGGGCAGGTGAGACAGGTACAGGTAAGATATGGACAGGTGAGATATGGACAGGTGAGACAGGTGAGATATGGGCAGGTGAGACAGGTACAGGTAAGATATGGACAGGTGAGATATGGACAGGTGAGATATGGACAGGTGAGACAGGTGAGATATGGACAGGTGAGACAGGTACAGGTGAGACAGGTGAGACATGGACAGGTGAGACAGGTACAGGTAAGATATGGACAGGTGAGATACGGACAGATGAGACAGGTACAGGTGAGACAGGTGAGACAGGTGAGGCAGGTGAAATAGCTATAAAAATCTCAAAAATTTCCCCAAAATCTCAAAAATTCCCAAAAACCCCCAAAAATCCTAAAAAATCTCAAAAACCATCCAAAATTCCTTAAATATCCCCCCAAAAATCCTAAAAACTCCCAAAAATCCCCCAAAAATCTGGGAAAAGTCCCCATAAATCCCCAAAAATCCCTGAAAATCCCCCAAAAATCTCAAAAATTCCCAAAAATCGTAAAAATCCCCCAAAATCCTAAAAATCCCCCAAAAATCCTAAAAAGTCCTAAAAATCTCAAAACCATCAAAAAGTTCCTAAAAATCTCCTCAAAAATCCTAATAAATCCTCATAAATCCCCCAAAAGTCTCTAAAAAATCTCCAAAAACATTCTCAAAAATCCAAAAATCCTAAAACTACCCCCAAAAAATCCCAAAAAATTGAAAAAATCCCCATAAATCCTCCAAAAATAAAAAAAATCCCCCCAAAATGTCAAAAAATTCCCAAAAATCCTAATAAATCCCCCAAAAATGCTAAAAAATCCTAAAAAATCCCCAAAATATCTTAAAATCCCAAAAAGTCCTAAAAAAATCCCTAAAAAGTCCTAAAAAATCTCAAAAAACCATCAAAAAATTCCTAAAATATCTCCTCAAAAAATCCTAAAAATCTCCCAAAAATCCCTAAAAAATCCCCAAAAATCCTAAAAAATATAAAAAATCTCAAAAAATTCCCCAAAAAATCCTAAAAATCCCAAAAAATCCCAAAAATCCCAAAATAAATCCCCAAAAATCCCCAACCCCCCGGCCCTCTCACTTGAGCCACTCCTTGATGGGGTCGAGCGAGGCCACGGGGATGGCGTTGATCATGGTCACCTTAAGCGCGTAGTCCTTGTACACGATCACCAGGTCGAAGTTCTTCAGGTGGAACTGCACGCTTCAAGTGGATCAGCTCCACCTCGTCCAGAGTGACCACAAAGGGGGCTGTGGGACAGGTGAGCACACCTGAGTGCACCTGGGTACACCTGTGATACACCTGGGCACACCTGAGTTACACCTGTGCACACCTGAGTGCAGCTTCCGAAGTGGATCAGCTCCACCTCGTCCAGAGTGACCACAAAGGGGGCTGTGGGACAGGTGAGAACACCTGAGTTACACCTGGGTACACCTGGGTATACCTGAGACACACCTGGGTACACCTGAGTTACACCTGTGCACACCTGAGTGCACGCGTCGAAGTGGATCAGCTCCACCTCGTCCAGAGTGACCACAAAGGGGGGCTGGAAACACACCTGGGGTCACCTGGGTGCACCTGTGCACACCTGAGTTACACCTGGGTACACCTGTGATACACCTGGGCACACCTGAGTGCACGCGGCTCGAAGTGGATCAGCTCCACCTCGTCCAGGGTCACCACAAAGGGGGCTGTGGGACAGGTGAGAACACCTGAGTGCACCTGGGTACACCTGAGTGCACCTGTGATACACCTGGATACACCTGAGTTACACCTGTGATACACCTGTGATACACCTGGGCACACCTGAGTGCAGCGCTCGAAGTGGATCAGCTCCACCTCGTCCAGGGTCACCACAAAGGGGCTGTGGGACAGGTGAGCACACCTGAGTGCACCTGGGTGCACCTGGGTACAGCTGTGATACACCTGGGTACAGCTGGCACACCTGAGTGCAGCTGTGATACACCTGAGTGCACCTGGGTACACCTGAGTGCACCTGTGACACACCTGAGTGCACCTGGGTACACTGAGTGCACCTGTGACACACCTGAGTGCACCTGGGTACACCTGTGATGCACCTGTGCACACCTGAGTTACACCTGTGCACACCTGAGTGCACGCTCGAAGTGGATCAGCTCCACCTCGTCCAGAGTGACCACAAAGGGGGCTGTGGGACAGGTGAGCACACCTGAGTGCACCTGTGACACACCTGAGTGCACCTGGATACACCTGAGTTACACCTGGTTACACCTGGGCACACCTGAGTTACATCTGGGTACACCTGTGACACACCTGAGTGCACCTGGGTACACCTGTGATACACCTGGGTACACCTGAGTTACACCTGGGTACAACTGAGTTACACCTGGGCACCCCTGGAAGGTCTTCTGGGGACACTTGGCAACATCTGGGGGTCTCTCAGGACACACCTGTCCCACCCCTGTCCCACACCTGTCCCACCTGTCCCACACCTGTCCCACCTGCCCCACCTGTACGTACCCACTCGGTGCACCTGTCCCACCTGTCCCACCTGCCCCACCTGCCCCACACCTGTCCCACCTGTCCCACCTGTCCCACCTGCACGTACCCACTCGGTGCACCTGTCCCACCTGCCCCACCTGTCCCACCTGCCCCACCTGTCCCACACCTGTCCCACCTGTCCCACCTGTCCCACACCTGTCCCACCTGCCCCACCTGTCCCACCTGCACGTACCCACTCGGTGCACCTGTCCCACCTGCCCCACCTGTCCCACCTGTCCCACCCTGTCCCACCTGCCCCACCTGTCCCACCTGCCCCACACCTGCCCCACCTGTCCCACCTGCCCCACCTGTCCCACCCCTGTCCCACCTGTCCCACCTGCCCCACACCTGCCCCACCTGCACGTACTCCACTCGGTGCACCTGTCCCACCTGTCCCACCTGTCCCACACCTGTCCCACCTGCACGTACCCACTCGGTGCACCTGCCCCACCTCCCCACCTGCCCCACACCTTTCCCACACCTGTCCCACCCTGTCCCACCTGTCCCACTACCTGTCCCACCTGTCCCACACCTGTCCCACCTGTCCCACCTGTCCCACCTGTCCCACACCTGTCCCACCCCTGTCCCACCTGTCCCACCTGTCCCACCTGCACGTACCCACTGGTGCACCTGCCCCACACCTGTCCCACCTGTCCCACCTCTGTCCCACCCCTGTCCCACCTGCCCCACCTGTCCCACCTGCACGTACCCACCTCGGTGCACCTGCCCCACCTGTCCCACCTGTCCCACCTGCACGCACTCCACTCGGTGCACCTGCCCCCACACCTGTCCCACCTGTCCCACACCTGTCCCACCTGCCCCACCTGCACGCACTCCACTCGGTGCACCTGCCCCACACCTGTCCCACCTGTCCCACACCTGCCCCACCTGTCCCACCCTGTCCCACCTGTCCCACCTGCCCCACCTGCACCGTACCCACCGGTGCACCTGTCCCACCTGTCCCACACCTGTCCCACCTGTCCCACACCTGTCCCACACCTGTCCCACCTGCACGTACCCACTCGGTGCACCTGCCCCACCTCCCCCACCTGCCCCACACCTCTCCCACACCTGTCCCACCCCTGTCCCACCTGTCCCACACCTGTCCCACCTGTCCCACCTGTCCCACCTGTCCCACACCTGTCCCACCCCTGTCCCACCTGTCCCACCTGTCCCACCTGTCCCACCTGTCCCACCTGTCCCACACCTGTCCCACCCCTGTCCCACCTGTCCCACCTGCCCCACCTGCACGTACCCACCGGTGCACCTGCCCCACACCTGTCCCACCTGTCCCACACCTGCCCCACCTGTCCCACCTGTCCCACCTGTCCCACCTGCCCCACCTGCATCGCATTCCACCGGGTGCACCTACCCCACCTGTCCCACCTGGGTCCCACCTGTCCCACACCTGTCCCACCTCCTGTCCCACCTGTCCCACCTGCCCCACCTGCACGTACTCCACTCGGTGCACCTGCCCCACACCTGTCCCACCTGTCCCACACACCTGCCCCACCTGTCCCACCTGTCCCACCTGTCCCACTCCGTCCCACCTGCACGTACTCCACCGGTGCAGTTCACCAGCCGCTGCTCGTGGGCTGCAGCAGGCACGTGCTCCGGTAGGGGCGCCGTTGAACCTGAAAAAACCAAAATCACCCCAAAATTCGGGGAAAGCCCCAAAAACAGACAGACCCAAAATCGCAAGAAATGGCCCCAGAAGTCCCCGGAAATGACCCAACATCCACTCAAAATCCCATTTTCCCCATTTTCTTCTGCAGTTTTTTCCCTGCTTTTCCCCTTTATTTCCCATTTTCCCGGATTTCTTTCCCCAATTACCCCCATTTTTTCCTATTTTTTCAGGTTTTTTCCTGTTTTTTCCCTTTTTATTTCCTATTTTTCCCGGTTTTTTTTCTCCATTTTCCCCGGTATTTTTTCCCCTTTTATTTCCCATTTTTCCTGGGTTTTTTCTCCATTTTCCCGGTTTTTTCTCTCATATTTCCCATGTTTTTCCTCCATTTTTCCCTATTTTCCCAGGTTTTTTCCCACTATTTTTCCCCGGTTTTTTCCCCCAATTTTTTCTCCATTTTCCTCGGGTTTTTCTCCTCGGTGTTTTTTTCCCCATTTTGTCCCCATTTTCCCCGGGTTTTTTTCCCCATTTTTTCCCATTTTCCCCGGGTTTTTTCCCATTTTTCCCGGTATTTTTTCCCCATTTTTTCCCATTTTTCCCGGTATTTTTCCCCCATTTTTCCCGGTTTTTTCTCTCTGTTTTCCCCAGGTTTTTTCCCATATTTCCCAGGTTTTTCCCCCCATATTTCCCAGGTTTTTCCCCCCATTTTTCCCGGGTTTTTCCCTCCATTTTTCCCGGGTTTTTTTCCCATATTTCCCAGGTTTTTCCCCCCATATTTCCCAGGTTTTTCCCGGGTTTTTCCCAGGTTTTTCCCGGGTTTTCCCCCCACTTCTCTCCCGCTCCTGGCCCCAGACTCACCCCAGCTCCCGGAAGGGCACCTCGAACTCCAGCTCCTCCTTGGTCAGCGCCTCCACCTTCTCGATGAAGTTCTTGAAGGCCGTTTTCAGCTTGTGCCGCATCTCCCGCTCCATCTGCGCCCCAAAAATCACAGAATTCGCCCCAAAAATCCGGGAATTCGCCCCAAAAATCACAGAGAATTCACCGCAAAAATCCCCGAGAATTCACCCCAAAAATCCCGGGAATTCACCGCAAAAATCCTGGGAATTCACCCCAAAAATCCCCGAGAATTCACCCCAAAAATCACAGAGATTCACCACAAAAATCCAGAGAATTCACCGCAAAAATCCCCGAGAATTCACCACAAAAATCCCAGAATTTGCCCCAAAAATCTCGGAATTCACCCCAAAAATCCCAGAGAATTTGCCCCAAAAATCCCAGAGAATTCACCCCAAAAATCCCAGAGAATTCACCCCAAATATCCCAGAGAATTCATCCCAAAAATCCCAAAGAATTCAGCCCAAAAATCCCGGGAATTCACCGCAAAAATCCCAGAGAATTCACCCCAAATATCCAGAGAATTCACCCCAAAAATCCCAGAGAATTGCCCCAAAAATCCCAGAGAATTCAGCCCAAAAATCCCAGATAATTCATCCCAAAAATTCCAGAGAATTTGCCCTCAAAATCCCAGAAAATTCACCTCAAAAACCCAGAGAATTCAGCCCAAAAATCCCAGAGAATTCATCCCAAAAATCCCAGAGAATTCACCCCAAAAATCCCAGAGAATTCGCCCCAAAAACCCAGAGAATTCACTGCAAAAATCCTGGGAATACACCCCAAAAATCCCAGAGAATTCATCCCAAATATCCAGAGAATTCACCCCAAAAATCCCGAGAATTCACCCAAAAATCCCAGATAATTCACCCCCAAACCCCCATTTTTCCCCCCAAAACCCCAATCTCCCCCAAAATCCCCATTTTCCCCCAAACCCCCATTTTTTTGCCCAAACCCCCATTTTCCCCCAAAATCCCCAATCCCCCAGTCCAGACCTGCTCGGCGTACAGGTCGTCGCGGTCGTGCATGTGCTGGTGCTTGCCCAGGTCCGTGGTGATCTCGCCCACCTCGGTGTAGAACTGCACGTCCGTGTGCCGCTTCTTGCCGAACATGATGGCGTTCTGGGCCAAAAAAATGGGATTTTGGGAAAAAAAAATCCATTTTGGGAAAAAAAAATGTCATTTTAGGAACAGAAATCCCCGCGTTCTGGGCAGAAAAATGGGATTTTGGGACAAAATCTGATTTTGCAAATAGAAATCCCGCGTTCTGGGCAGAAAAATGGATTTTGGGAAAAAAAAGGGATTTTGGGACAAAAAATGTCATTTTAGGAACAGAAATCCCGCGTTCTGGGCCAAAAAAGGGATTTTGGGAAAAATCTGATTTTGCAAATAGAAATCCCAGCGTTCTGGGCAGAAAAATGGATTTTGGGACAAAAAAATGGATTTTGGGACAGAAAAATGGATTTTGGGGACAAAAAATGGATTTTGGGACAAAAAATGGATTTTACAAAGAGAAATCCCGCGTTCTGGGCAAAAAAATGGATTTTGGGACAAAAACGGATTTTGGGAAAAAAATTGTGATTTTGCAAATAGAAATCCCGCTGTTCTGGGCAAAAAATCACATTTTGGGACAAAAAAAATGGATTTTGGGAAAAAATTCTGACTTTCAGAACTGAAATCCCCACGTTCTGGGCAAAAAAATGACATTTTGGGAAAAAATTGTGATTTTACAAATAGAAATCCCCATGTTCTGGGGCAAAAAAATCACATTTTGGGAAAAAATTGTGATTTTACAAATAGAAATCCCCGCGTTCTGGGCCAAAAAAATGACATTTTGGGAAAAAATCATCGTTTTCAGAATGGAAATCCCTGTGTTCTGGTGCCAGAAAAACGCATTTTGGGCAAAAATCCCCATTTTCAGAACAAAATCCACCCCAAAAACCCCAAAATCCACCCAAACCCTTGCGGCTCCGTGGGGATTTGGGGTGTTTTGCCCAAATTTGGGGGATTTTGCCCAAACTCGGGGGAATTTTTCCCAAATTTGGGGGGATTTTGCCCAAACTCAGGGGGATTCTCCCAAAAACCGGGGGGATCTTTTCCCAATTTGGGGGGATTTTTCCTGAATCCGGGGGGATTCTCCCCAAACTTAAGGGGATCTTTCCCAAATTTGGGGGATGTTTCCCGAATTGGGGTTTTTTGGCCCAAACTGGGGAGGATTTTTCCCCAATTTGGGGGGATTTTTCCCAAAACTTGGGGGGATTTTGCCCAAACTGGGAGGATTTTTCCCAAATTTGGGGGGATTTTTCCCAAATTTGGGGGATGTTTCCCGAATTGGGGTTTTTTGGCCCAAACTGGGGAGGATTTTTCCCCAATTTGGGGGGATTTTTCCCAAAACTCGGGGGGATTTTGCCCAAACTGGGGAGGATTTTTCCCAAATTTGGGGGATGTTTCTCGAATTGGGGTTTTTTGGCCCAAACTGGGGAGGATTTTTCCCGAATTTGGGGGGATTTTTCCCCAATTTGGGGGGATTTTCCCCAAAACCAGGGGGACCTTTCCCCAATTTGGGGGGATTTTCCCCAATTTGGGGGGATTTTCCCCAAAACCAGGGGATTTTTCCCCAATTTGGGGGATTTTCCCAAATTTGGGGATTTTCCCCAAACTTGGGAGGATTTTGCCCAAACTCATGGGAATTTTCCCCAAATCTGGGGATTTTGCCCAAACTCGGGGATTCTCCCCAAACTAGGGGATCTTTCCCAAATTTGGGGGATGCTTCCCGAACTGGGTTTTTGGCCCAAACTGGGGAAGATTTTACCCGAATTTGGGGGATTTTCCCCCAAAACCAGGGGACCTTTCCCCAATTTGGGGGATGTTTCCCGAATTGGGGTTTTGGCCCAAACTGGGAGGATTTTTCCCGAATTTGGGGATTTTCCCCAAAACCAGGGATCTTTCCCCAATTTGGGGGATGTTTCCCAATTGGGATTTTTGGCCCAAACTCAGGGGATTTTCCTCAAACTCCGAGGATTTTGCCCAAACTCCGGGGATTTTCCCCAAAACCAGGGATCTTTCCCCAATTTGTGGGATGCTCCCGATTGGGTTTTGGCCCACCTTGAGGTGGAAGTGCAGCACGATGATCATCTCGCCGTCGCAGGGCTGGAACACGGCGTGCTTGATGTTGTTGTACAGGATGTCCACCTTGTCCCCCGCACCGAGGTGAAGCGGAACCCTGGGGAAAATCCCAAAATCCGTCAGGAGGGACCCAAAATCCGTCAGGATGGACCCAAAATCCATCAAAACCGCCCCAAAATCCGCGAAAATCGCCCGAAATCCGTCAGGATGGACCCAAAATCCGTCAGGATGGACCCAAAATCCATAAAAACCACCCCAAAATCTGCGAAAATCGCCCGAAATCCGTCAGGATCAACCCAAAATCTGTGTGAATTACCCCAAAATCCATAAAAACCGCCCCAAAATCCACGAAAACTGCCCCCAAAATCCACGAAAACCGCCCCAAAATCCATCAAAACTGCCCCAAAAACCAAAAAACCACCGTGAAATCCAGGAATGGATTCTGTGGGATTTTGGGGTTTTAGGGTTGAGAATTTACATTTTGGGGATTTTTTGGGGTGAATTTTGGGGATTTTGGGAGTGTTTCTAGCACACGTTGCCGTCGCCTCCAGCGCCCCCTGCAGGCTCTTGGCCCCTCCCACCCCCTTTATTTGGGTTTTTGGGGCGGATTTTGCCGTTGTTGGGATTTTTGTACTCTATGATTTCGGGGGATTTTTGGGGTGAATTTTGGGGATTTTGGGGTGTTTCTGGCACCGTTGACGTGCGCCTCAGCGCCCCTGCATGCGCTTCTGGGCGATGTTGGGCCGGATGTACAGGTCCTTCAGCTTGGGGTTGCTGCGGTTCAGGTTGATGACCAGCGAGTCCTGCTTGACGATGCCCTGTGGACGGAGATGGCCCTGAGTGACCCTGGAGTGACCACTGAGTGACCTCTGAGTGACCCTGAGTGACCCTGAGTGACCCTGAGTGACCCTGAGTGACCACTGAGTGACCCTGAGTGACCACTGAGTGACCCTGAGTGACCCTGAGTGACCCTGAGTGACCCTGAGTGACCACTGAGTGACCATTGAGTGACACTGAGTGATCCTGAGTGACCCTGAGTGACCCTGAGTGACCCTGGTGACCACTGAGTGACCCTGAGTGACCATGAGTGACCCTGAGTGACCCTGAGTGACCACTGAGTGACCACTGAGTGACCCTGAGTGACCCCTGAGTGACCCCTGAGTGACCACCGAGTGACCCTGAGTGACACTGAGTGACCACTAAGTGACCACTGAGTGACCCTGAGTGACAACTGAGTGACCACTGAGTGACCCCAGAGTGACCCTGAGTGACCCTGAGTGACCATGAGTGATGCTGAGTGACACTGAGTGACCCTGAGTGACCCTGAGTGACCGCTGAGCGACCGCTGTGTGACCCTGAGTGACCATGAGTGACCCTGAGTGACAACTGAGTGACCCTGAGTGATCCTGAGTGACCATGAGTGACCCTGAGTGACCCTGAGTGACCTCTGAGTGACCCTGAGTGACCTCTGAGTGACCACTGAGTGACCATGAGTGACAACTGAGTGACCCTGAGTGACACTGAGTGATCCTGAGTGACCCTGAGTGACCACTGAGTGATCCTGAGTGACCCTGAGTGACCATTGAGTGACCCTGAGTGACACTGAGTGACAACTGAGTGACCCTGAGTGATCCTGAGTGACCCCGAGTGATGCTGAGTGACCCTGAGTGACCCTGAGTGACCACTCAACAGCCAATGCCCACCCAATGCCCACTCAATGTCCACTTAATGCCCATTCACTGACCACTCACTGCCCACTCACTGACCACTCAGTGCCCACTCACTGACCACTCAATGCCCACTAACTGCCAATTCATTGACCATCCATTGACCACCCAACGCCCACTTCACCAACCGCCCACCCAACATCCACCCTCCCGCCCCCGAGTGACCCCGAGTGACCCCGAGCGACCCCGAGCGACCCCGAGTGACCAGCACCCACCTCCTTCTCCTTCTCCTCGGCCTCGCGTCTTGTAGCGCTTCTGCACCTCCTTGATGATGCGGAAGGCGTTCTGAAGGTTGGACGCCGGCACCGTCTGCTCGCCCGGCGGCTTCAGGTTGGAGGCGCGGTACGTTCTGCGGGAGTGACCGTGAGTGACCACGCTGACCCCGCTGACCACCGGGAGGGACGGGGCCGGCCACTCACATCTCCTTGACGAAGGTGGCCTCGGGGTTGGGGAAGATGTTGCCCTCGTTGCGCCCCAGCGCGCTGCCCGGGCAGAAGAAGTTGATGCGCAGGTAGGTGTAGTCGCCCTCCACCGACATGCTGATGTTCTGGGGTGGAATTCGGGTGAGTTTTGGGAAAAAAACCGAGGTTTGGATGGAAAAATGGGGATTTGACATTTTTAGCCACGTTTTTGCTGGTTTTTTGGTCTTTTTGCCCCCGTTTTTTTGCTGTTTTTTGTCCCACTTTTGCCATTTTTCGCTGAATTTTTGCCTTTTTTTTGCCATTTTTTTGCCCCGTTTTTGCCATTTTACTGGACTTTTTTGCCAAGTTTTTTCCATGTTTTGCCGTTTTTAGCATTTTCCACCCCATTTTTTCCATTTCTCCCCCCATTTTTGCCACGTTTTTGCTGGTTTTTTGTCCCATTTTTCCCCTTCTTTGCCTCTTTTTAACCTTTTTTTGCTGTTTTGCCATTTTTTCCCATTTTCTGTCCCATTTTTGCCATTTTTTTGCCCCATTTTTGCTGTTTTCTTCCCATTTTTGCTCCATTTTCCTGAGGTTTTTTTTGCCTGATTTTTTGCATGTGTTTACCCTGTTTTTTCCTTTTTTTTTTGCCATTTTTCACCCTGTTTTTTCCTAGTTTTTTTCCCTTTTTAATAATTTTTTTTGCCCCATTTTTGCCCTTTTTCCCCATTTTTCCTATTTCTCACCCCATTTTTCTTTCCACTTAAACCTTTTTTCTGCCATTTTTTGCCCCATTTTTGCCATTTTTTCTCCATTATTTTCCCCCATTTTTGCCATTTTTTCCATTATTTTCCCCCACCTTTGCAATTTTTTTTCCATTTCTTCACGGTTTTTCCCCAATTTTTGACCCATTTTTTCCCCCATTTCTACCATTTTTCTGCCATTTTTTTGCTCCATTTTTGCTGTTTTTTTCCCCATTTTTATCACTTTTCACCCTGTTTTCTCCATTTCTTTGCCATTTTCCACCCCATTTTCTCCATTTCTTTGCCATTTTTCACCCCATTTTCTCCATTTTTTTGCCCCATTTTTTTCGCCATTTTTCATCCCCTTTTTTCCATTATTTAGCCATTTTCCACCCCATTTTCTCCATTTCTCCGCCATTTTTCACCCCATTTTTTCCATTTTTTTGCCATTTTCACCCCATTTTCTCCATTATTTCGCCATTTTCCACCCCATTTTCTCCATTATTTCGCCATTTTCCACCCCATTTTCTCCATTATTTCGCCATTTTTCACCCCATTTTCTCCATTTTTTCGCCATTTTCCACCTCATTTTCTCCATTTTTTTGCCATTTTTCACCCCATTTTTTCCTTTTTTGCCATTTTTCACCCGTTTTTGCCATTTTCCACCCCATTTTCTCCATTTCTCCGCCATTTTCCACCCCGTTTTTTCCATTTCTTTGCCATTTTTCACCCCATTTTTTCCATTTTTTTCTCCATTTCTCCGCCATTTTCCACCCCGTTTTCTCCGCTTTTTCCCCCTTTTCCGCCGCCCCGTGTTTTCGGGGTCGGCTGTCCCGTTTTGGGGGTGCCCCCACCTTGATGGTGGCGATGTGGAAGGGCGTGGCGATGCCGAACACGGGCATGATGACGCTCTCGTACTTCTTGTCGATGTAGATCTTCATCTCGCGCACGTCGCTCCTTGGGCAGCAGCGCCGCGCTCTTGTACGACACGTTCGACTTGCGCGCCCTGGCGGGGGCAAACGGCGTTTTGGGGGGGAAAAAATGGGGATTTGGGGGGAAAAAACGGGATTTTGGGGGGTTTGGGGGCACTGGGGATTGGGGCATTTGGGCGGGAATTGGGAATTGGGGCAGGAATTGGGGCAGAAAAATCAGAGCAGGAATTGGGGCAAAAAATCAGAGCAGGAATTGGGGAATTTGGGCGGGATTTGGGGCAGGAATTGGGGAAAAAAATCAGGGCTGGAATTGGGGCAGGAATTGGGGCAAAAAAACCAGGGGTAGGAATCGGGAATTTGGGAAAGAATTGGGTAAAAATCAGGGGTATGAATTGGGGAATTTGGGAAAGAATTGGGGTAGGAATTGGGGCAAAAAATCAGGGCAGGAATTGGGGCATTTGGGAAGGAATTGGGAATTGGGGCAGGAATTGGGGAATTGGGGCAAAAAAATCAGAGGTGGGAATCAGGGAATTTGGGAAGGAATTGAGGAAAAAATCAGGGCTGGAATTGGGGCATTTGGGAAGGAATTGGGGAAAAAAATTGGGGTGGGAATTGGGCAAGAATTGGGGAAAAATTTGGGAATTGGGGCAGGAATCAGGGAAAAAATCGGGGACAGGAACTGGGGAAAAAAATGAAGGGCAGGAATTGGGGAATTTGGGGAAGAATTGGGGCAGGAACTGGGGCAGGAACTGTCCGACACGTTCGAGTGACAGGCCCTGGGATTGGGATAAAAAGCGGGGATTTTGGGGAAATGGGAGTTTGGGTGAGATCTGGGGGTGAATTTGGCGTTTTGTACTTCTGGGTCTGCTGCTCCCGCGCTGCTCCGTCAGGCGCCGCGTGCATCCTCGTTGAGCTGCGTGGCCAGCTCCTTCTGGTGCGCCCGGCGCTTCTCTCGGCGGTCAGTTCATTCTAGAGTGGACAGAGCAGGGGTCAGTGGGGTCAGGGAATGGTCAGTGGGGTCAGGAATGGTCAGTGGGGTCAGGGGAATGGTCAGTGGGTCAGGGCCCAGCTCCTTCTGAGTGCGCCCGGCGCTTCTCCTCGGCGGTCAGCTCGTTCTGGGGTGGACAGGAGAGTGGTCAGTGAGGGGTCAGTGGGGTCACTGAGGGTCAGCATAGTCAGTGGGGTCAGGGAATGGTCAGTGGGGTCAGGGAATGGTCAGTGGCTCAGGGCCCAGCTCCTTCTAGTCGCCCGGCGCTTCTCCTCGGCGGTCAGCCTCGTTCTGGGGTGGACAGAGCAGGGGTCAGTGAGGGGTCAGTGGGGTCAGGGGAATGGTCAGTGGGGTCGGGAATGGTCAGTGGGTCAGGGCCCAGCTCCTTCTGGTGCGCCCGGCGCTTCCTCGGCGGTCAGCTCGTTCTGGGGTGGACAGGAGAGTGGTCAGTGGGGTCACTGAGGGGTCAGTGGGGTCAGGGAATGGTCAGCGGGGGGTCGGGGAATGGTCAGTGGGGTCAGGGAATGGTCAGTGGGGTCAGGGAATGGTCAGCGGGGGTCAGGGAATGGTCAGTGGGTCAGGGCCCAGCTCCTTCTGGTGCGCCCGGCGCTTCTCTCGGCGGTCAGCTCGTTCTGGGTGGACAGAGCAGGGGTCAGTGGGGTCACTGAGGGGTCAGTGGGGTCAGGGAATGGTCAGTAGGGTCGGGGAATGGTCAGTGGGTCAGGGAATGGTCAGTGGGTCAGGGAATGGTCAGTGGGTCAGGGCCCAGCTCCTTCTGGTGCGCCCGGCGCTTCTCCTCGGCGGTCAGTTCATTCTAGAGTGGACAGAGCAGTGGTCAGTGGGGTCACTGAGGGGTCAGCAGGGTCAGGGAATGGTCAGTGGGATCAGGGAATGGTCAGTGGGTCAGGGCCCAGCTCCTTCTAGTCGCCCGGCAGCTTCTCCCTCGGCGGTCAGCTCGTTCTGGGGTGGACAGAGCAGGGGTCAGTGGGGTCACTGAGGGGTCAGCAGGGTCAGGGAATGGTCAGCGGGGTCAGGGAATGGTCAGTGGGGTCAGGGAATGGTCAGTGGGTCAGGGAATGGTCAGTGGCTCAGGGCCCAGCTCCTTCTGGTCGCCCGGCAGCTTCTCCTCGGCGGTCAGCTCATTCTAGAGTGGACACAGCAGGGGTCAGTGCTGGTCAGCAGGGGTCACTAAGGTCAGCAGTGATCAGTGCTGGTCGCTAGTGGTCAGCCACACCCACCCTGGTGCGCTCGGTCAGCAGTGCTTGGGGCAGGGGCAGGGTGTGGTGGGTCAGGGTGTGGTCAGTGCTGGTCAGCGCTGGTCACTAGTGGTCAGTGCTGGTCACTAGTGGTCAGTGCTGGTCAGCCACACCCACCCTGGTGCGCTCGGTCAGCAGCCTCGGGGCAGGGTCAGGGTGCAGTGGGTCAGGGTGTGGTCAGTGCTGGTCAGTGCTGGTCAGTGCCGGTCAGTGCCGGTCAGCAGCGGTCACTAGTGGTCAGCAGCGGTCACTAGTGGTCAGTGATGGTCAGCAGTGGTCAGTGCTGGCCAGCCACACCCACCCTGGTGCGCTCGGTCAGCAGCGCCGCCCGCTGAGCTCCGCCCCAGCAGATCCTCGGCAGCGTCCTTGTCCGGCTCCTCCTCATCCTCGTCCTCGTTCTGGGGACAGAAACGGGAAATTCAGGCAAAAAAATTCGGGAATTCGGGAAAAGAATTTGGGGAATTTTGGCAACGAACGCCCAGAATCCCTAAAACCCCAAACCCGCCTCGAATTCCCAGAGATTCCAACGAAATGCCCCAAAATTCCGCTCCGTGAAGGGCAGGAAACCCCAAAATCCCCCAAAATCCCAAAAATCCCCAAATCCTGAGGAGAACCCCCCACTCGGGTCCCGCCCACCCCCACAGGAGCTTTTTCCGAAATTTGGGGTTTTTGCCCCAAAACCGGCGCTCACCTTGAGGAAAATGCCGACGTTCTTCACCTTCTTCTTGACCGAGGTGAGCACCACGGCCGGGCCGTCCTGCAGGGGCGCCGAGAGACAGGATTGGCCGAGGGGAGAGAGGGGAGAAAACGTGATTGGCCGAGAGGAAATGGAGGGAAAATGTGATTAGCCGAGGGGAAAGGAGGAGAGACGGGGATTGGCGGAGGGAGGGAGGGGAGGAGCCAATTCCTGAGGGGAGGGAGGAGCTGATTGGCTGAGGGAAGCGAGGCTGTGATTGGCTGAGAGGAGGGACGTCATGATTGGCTCAGAGTAAAAAGACAGAATTAGCTGAGGGAAGCAAGGACATGATTGGCTGAGGAAAGCAAGGCTGTGATTGGCCAAGGGGAGCCATAGCAAGACTGTGATTGGCTGAAAAAAGCAAGGCTATGATTGGCCAAGGGGAGCCATATTAAGGCTGTGATTGGCCAAGGGGATCCATAACAAGGCCGTGATTGGCCAAAGGGAGCCATATTAAGGCTGTGATTGGCCAAGGGAGCCATAGCAAGGCCGTGATTGGCCAAAGGAGCCATATTAAGGCTGTGATTGGCCAAGGGAGCCATTGCAAGGCTGTGATTGGCCGAGGAGCCATAGCAAGGCTGTGATTGGCTGAGGGAATGGAGGCCAGCGATTGGCCGAGGGAGCCATAGCAAGGCCGCTGATTGGCTGAGGGGAGCCATAGCAAGGCTGTGATTAGCCTAGGGGAGCCATAGCAAGGCCGCCATTGGCGAGGGGAGCCATAGCAAGGCTGTGATTGGCCAAGGGAATGGAGGCTGTGATTGGCCGAGGGGAGCCATAGCAAGGCCGCGATTGGCCGAGGGCAGGCGCAGCAAAGCCGCCATTGGCCGGTTTCCCCGCCCACCTCATCCACCATGACGGTGTCGCCGATGAAGAGCGCGTAGCTGCGCTCCTCCGGCCGCTTGCCCTCCTTGTTGGGCAGCTCCGACAGCCCCACGTTCACGCTGAACACCATCCCTGCCGGGGGGAGAAACATGAAACAGAGAACAAATCCAAATCCATCAGGGAAAAAACAAATTCAATAAAATAAAATAAAGTAAAATAAAATGAAATAAAATGGGCTGAACACCATCCCTGCTGGGGGGAGAAATATGAAACAGAGAACAAATCAAAATCCAAATCCATCAGGGAAAAAACAAATTCAATAAAATAAAATTAAGTAAAATAAAATGAAATAAAATGGGCTGAACACCATATCCTGCGGGGGAAAAACACAAAACAAAACAAAATCAATTGGGGAAAAAATAAAATGAAATAAATAAAATGAAATGAAATGAAATGAAATGGGCTGAACAATCATCCCTGCCGGGGAAAAACACAAAACAAAACAAAAGCAATCGGGGAAAAAATAAAATAAAATAAAATAAAATAAAATAAAATACAATGAAATAAAATAAAATAAAATACAATAAAATAAAATGGGCTGAACTACCATCCTACCAGGGGGAAAGAAATATAAAATAGAGAATAAATCTAAATCCATTGGGGAAAAAATAAAATAAAATAAAATGAAATAAAATGGGCTTAAAACCATCCCTGGGGGGAATATAAAATAGAGGATAAATCAAAATCCATTGGGGAAAAATTAACATACAATACAATACTCCTACAATACAATACAATACAATAAAATAAAATAAAGTAAAATAAAATAAAATAAAATAAAGTAAAATAAAATAAAATGAAATAAAATAAAATAAAATAAAATAAAATAAAATAAAATGAAATAAAATAAAATAAAATAAAATAAAATGGGTTGAAAATCATCCCTGCAACAGGCAGAGGAACAGGCAGAGGGAAATTTTGAGTTGCAAAGGCAGATTTTGGTGTGGGAAATGGGGATTTTGGGATGGGAAATGAGGATTTCGGGGGGTGGGAAATGGGGATTCTGGGGTGGAAAAGAGGGATTTCGGGGATGGAAAATGGGGATTTTGAGCTGCAAAGGCAGATTTTGGGATGGGAAAACGGAGATTTTGGGTTAAAACCCCGGGGTTTGGTGCCCCCCACCCTTCTTGAGGCGCTGCTGGTTCTTGCTGTTGATGACCAGGAGCCCTCGCGGAACTCGATGCCCATGGCGAACCTGGAGTGACCCGGGTGACCCCTAGGTGACCCCGGGTGACCCGGGTGACCTAGGTGACCCAAGCCCACCCCTGCCTCACCCCAGGTTCTTGGTGATCTTGCCCAGCAGCTCCGGCCGCTGCTTCTTGACCACGTCCATGACGGCGGCGTAGGCGTCGCAGAGCGAGCGCCTACAACGGTCACTCGGTCACTCTGGGGTCAGCAGGGGGCACTGGGGTCACTCAGGGGGGACTGGGGTCACTCAGGGGTCAGCAGGGGGATGGGGTCACTCAGGGGTCAGCAGGGGGATTGGGGTCATTGGGGACACTCAGGGGTCAGAAGGGGAGATTTGGGTCACTCAGGGGTCAGCAGGGGGGACTGGGGCCACTCAGGGGTCAGCAGGAGGGACTGGGGTCACTCAGGGGTCAGCAGGGGGCACTGGGGTCACTCAGGGGTCAGCAGGGGGATTAGGGTCACTCAGGGGTCAGCAGGGGAGATTTGGGTCATTGGGGTCACTCAGGGAGGGACTGGGGATTATTATGGGGTCACTTAATGGTCACTCTGGTCACTCAGGGGATTGGGGTCACTCGGGGATTAGGGTCATTGGGATCAGTCAGGGGTCACTCAGTGGTCACTGTGGTCACTATGGGCTCACCGTGGGGTCACTGGGGATAATTATGGGGTCACTTATTGGTCACTCTGGTCAGTCAGTGGTCACTGCCTGCCCTGCAGGAACCCACAGTGCCATGGGGGATGTTATGGGGTCAGTATGGGATTGTTAATGGGGTTGGTCACTCAGTGGTCACTCAGTGGTCACTCTGGTCAGTCAGTGGTCACTCTGGTCACTCACCATGCTTTAATTCTCTCAGCAGCACCTCCTGCAGCTGCAGCAGGAACCCGCAGTGCCATGGGGGATGTTATGGGGGATGTTATGGGGTCAGTATGGGATCGATGATGGGGTCAGTCAGTCAGTGGTCACTCTGGTCACTCAGTGGTCACTCTGGTCACTCACCATGCTTCAGCTCCTGAGCAGCACCTCCTGCAGCTGCAGCAGGAACCCGCAGTGCCATGGGGGATGTTATGGGGTCAGTATGGGATCGATGATGGGGTCGGTCAGTCAGTGGTCACTGTGGTCACTCAATGGTCACTCTGGTCACTCAGGTCACTCACCATGCTTCAGCTCCCTGAGCAGCACCTCCTGCAGCTGCAGCAGGAACCCGCAGTGCCATGGGGGATGTTATGGGGGATGTTATGGGGTCAGTATGGGATCGTTAATGGGGTCGGTCAGTCCGTGGTCACTCAGTGGTCACTCTGGTCACTCAGTGGTCACTCTGGTCACTCACCATGCTTCAATTCTCTCAGCAGCACCTCCTGCAGCTGCAGCAGGAAGCCGTAGTGCTCCTGCATGTCCTGGGGCGGGTCCACCATCAGCGTCCTGACCAGGTTGGAGCAGTAGGACTTGTAGCGGATCCCCATGGAGCAGGTGATGGCCCGAAGTGCATGTGGCTCTTGTCGCTGGGCACGGCGGGAAGGGGTTAAAAACGGGGGTGGGGGCAGAAAGCGGGGGAGAGGGGAAATGGGGTGGGAAATGGGGGTTGGGGAAAATGGGGTGAGAAATGGGGGAGAGGGGAAAATGGGGTGGGAAATGGGGAGAGGGTTAAAAATGGGGTGGGAAATGGGGAGAGGGTTAAAAATGGGGTGGGAAATGGGGGAGAGGGTTAAAAATGGGGTGGGAAATGGGGGATTGGGGAAAATGGGGGTGGGAAGCGGGGAGAGGGTTAAAAATGGGGTGGGAAATGGGGGAGAGGGTTAAAAATGGGGTGAGAAATGTAGGGAGAGGGTTAAAAATGGGGTGAGAAATGGGGGAGAGGGTTAAAAAGGGGAAAAACGGGGAAGAAATGGGGGAATTGGGGAAAATTGGGGTGAGAAATGAGGGGAATTGGGAAAAATGGGGTGAGAAATGGGGGAGAGGGTTAAAACGGGGAATTGGGGGAGAAACGGGGGATTGGGGAAAATTGGGGTGAGAAATGGGGAATTGGGAAAAATGGGGTGGAAGCGGGGAAGAGGGTTAAAAATGGGGGAGCAACAAGGAGAAAGAGTTAAAAATGGGGAAATTGGGGTGAGAAATGGGGAATAGGGAAAAATGGGAAATTGGGGTGAGAAAGGGGAGAGAGGTTAAAAATGGGGTGAGAAATGGGGGGCGGGAGAAACAGGGGATTGGGGAAAATGTGAAAATTGGGGTGAGAAATGGGAATTGGGAAAAATGGGGGTGAGAAAACGGGGGAGAGGGTTAAAAATGGGGAAAATTGGGGTGAGAAATGGGGGATTGGGAAAAAATCAGAAAAATGGGGTGAGAAACGCCAATTTTGGGTGAAAACCCAATTCTGAAAAAGCCCCATTCTGAAAACCTCTATTCTGAATCCAGACCCCAATTCTGGGCTGGAAAATCCCAATTCTGGGATGAAAAACCCCAATTCTCACCCCAAAACCACCGATTTTCAGGACGAAAAGACCCCAATTATTTTCTGCTGCCTGCCTCCAGATTTGGGATAATTTTGGGATAATTTTGGGGTGATCTTGGGGATAATTGTGGGAAAATTTTAGGGCTTTTGGGGATGACTTTGGGATAATTCTAAGGTAATTTTGGGATAATTTTGGGAAAATTCTGAGGTAATTTTGGGATAATTTTGACAATAATTTGAGGATAATTTTGGGGTGACTTCGGGGGTTTCCTGGGGATAATTTTCAGTATAATTTGGGGTTTTTTTGGGGATAATTTTGGGGTAATTTGAGGATAATTCCAGGTATAATTTTGGGGGTTTTGAGGATAACTTTGGGGATACTTTGGGGATAATTTCAGGTATAATTGTGGCAGTTTCTGGGTACCTGACCACGCTGAATTTGAGGTTGTAGTTGCCCCCGCTCTGAATGATTGGGGGGTGATTTTGATACAATTTAATGATAATTTGTATATAATTTGGGATAATTCCAGGTATAATATTGGGGGTTTTGGGGATAACTATGGTGTGATTTTGGGGATAATTTCAGGTATAATTGTGGTGATTTTGGGTACCTGACCACGCTGAATTTGAGGTTGTAGTTGCCCCCGCTCTGGATGATTGGGGGGTGATTTTGATACAATTTAATGATAATTTCAGGATAATTTTGATACAATTTGAGGATAATTTCAGGTATAATTGTGGTGATTTTGGGTACCTGACCACGCTGAATTTGAGGTTGTAGTTGCCCCCGCTCTGGATGATGGGGGGTGATTTTGATACAATTTAATGATAATTTGTATATAATTTGTGATAATTCCGGTATAATATTGGGGTTTTGGGGATAACTATGGGGTGATTTTGGGGATAATTTCAGGTATAATTTGGGTGATTTTGGGTACCTGACCACGCTGAATTTGAGGTTGTAGTTGTCCCCGCTCTGAATGATTGGGGGGTGATTTTGATACAATTTAATGATAATTTGAGGATAATTTGGGTATAATTTTGGGGATACTTTGGGGATAATTTCAGGTATAATTGTGGTGATTTTGGGTACCTGACCACGCTGAATTTGAGGTTGTAGTTGCCCCCGCTCTGGATGATGGGGGTAGCACATCTCCACGGCCGAGGGGTCGGCGCCCGCCAGGAACTTTTTCTCCTCGATGGCTTTTTCCACCGCCTCGGCCAGCTTGCTGTGGCGCACCTTCTGCGGGTGACGTCAGCGTGACGTCAGCGTGACGTCATCGCGACGTCATCGCGTCATCACCGCGGCGTCGCGGGAACCAGAGCGGGGCAAACCCGGCCCCAAAACGGGAGTTTTTGGGAAAAAATCCCCTCGAGGTCACAGGGTTTGGGCCAAAAGTTTTCAGTTTGGGGGTTTAACTGATGTCTATCAAAAGATTTTTGGCAAAATTTATCGAGTTTTGTCAAATTAAGTATTCGGCAACTACTTAGAATTGTCATGTTTTGTCAAAAATTTCTTTGTCAAAAATGCATCAAGCTTTATCAAATTAAGTATTGGGCAAGTTCTTAAAATCGTTATTTTTGTCAAAATTTTTATCAAAAATGTATCAAGTTTTATCAAGTTGAGTATTCGGAAAGTACTTAAAATTGGTTTTATCAAAAATTTTTATCAAAAATGTATCAAGTTTTATCAAGTTAAGTATTCAGCAAGTACTTAAAATTGGTTTTTTTATCAAAAATTTTTATCAAAAATACATCAAGTTTTGTCAAATTGAGTATTTGGCAAGTATAAAAATTGCAAATTTTTCACAAATTTTTTAAAATGAAAATTTATCAAATTAAAAAGCTCACAGGTGTTAAAAATTATTAGTTTTTAAATTTTAAATCAAAATTTATCAAAATTTATCAAATCAAATAGTTGGTAAGGATTAAAAATTGCTAATTTTCATTAAAAAATTTTATTTAAATTTATCAAATTTTATCAAGTAGTTCACAGATGTTAAAAAACATGTTTTTATCAAAATTTTCCTATCTGAATTTATCAAATTTTATCAAAACGAGTTATTTAATAACTATTAAAAATCATTAATTTTTATCAAAAGTTTTTCGTCAAAATTTATTAAATTGTATAAAATCAAAGAGTTTGAAAATGTTAGAAATTATTGTTTTTATCAAAACTTCATCAAAATTTATCAAGTTTTATTGAATTAAATAGTGCACAAGTATAAAAAATTGTTAATTTTTATCAAAATTTTTAAATCAACATTTTTAATCAGTTTATCAGTTTTGACCCCCAAAACACCAGTTTTTAATGTTGTTAATCTAAAAAACAGGCAAATTTTTGGATCAAATTAACCCCAAAATCCCATTTGTGACCCAACCACACCCCCAAATGCCGTTTTGACCCGACCTGACCCCAAGCTGGCCCCACCTCGTCGGCGTCGGCGATCTCCATGACGCGCTCCTTGAAGAACTTGGTGAAGACCTCAGAGGTGATGGCGGCGGCCTTGCGCATCAGCGCCAGCTCCACCTCCTCCTTGGCAGCCATGGCCTGCGCCACGGCGCGCTGACGTCCACCTCGGTCATCCGATGGACACTGACCCTCCAGGAACCCAACTGAACCCAAGAGAACCCAACCCAACTCAACAGAACCCAACCCAACCCAACCGAACCCAACAGAACCCAACCCAACTCAACAGAACCCAACCCAACCCAACCGAACCCAACAGAACCCAACCCAACTCAACAGAACCCAACCCAACCCAACTGAACCCAACCCAACCCAACCGGCTCCACCTCCTCCTTGGCAGCCATGGCCTGCGCCCACGGCCACGCTGACGTCCACCTGCGGTCAGCGGGATGGACGCTGACCCTCCAGGAACCCAACTGAACCCAAGAGAACCCAACCCAACTCAACAGAACCCAACCCAACTCAACAGAACCCAACCCAAGCCAACCCAACTCAACAGAACCCAACCCAACTCAATGGAACCCAACCCAACCCAACGGAACTCAACCCAACTCAAGTGAACCCAACAGAACCCAACCAAACTCAACTGAACCCAACCCAATTCTGTTTCTTCCAACCCAACTCCAACTTTCCAAACCAACTTTAACCCAATTCTGACCTGTCCAACCCAACTCCAACTCTTCCACCTCAACTTTGACCCATACTATCCAACTCCAACTCTTCCAAACCAACTTTGACTCTTCCAACCCAACTCTGACTCCTCCAACCCAACTCTGACTCTTCCAACCCAAGTTTGATTCTTCCAACCCAACTCAAACCCAACTGTGACTCTTCCAACCCACCTTCGACTCTTCCAACCCAACTCCAAGTCTTCCAACCCAACATTAACCCAACTCCAACTCTTCCAACCCAACTCCAACCCAACTCTGACTCTTCCAACCCAACCCCAACCCCTCCCTCCCTGTCCCCCTCCCCTCCCTGCCCCCACCTTCTCGAAGCCCTCCTTGCTCAGGGCGTCGCTCCAGCTCTTCATGAACTCGCCGGGAACTTGTCCTTGGCGAAGACGCCGAGGCGCCGCCCGCCCGGCTGCCCTTGAGTGCCTCGATCAGCTTCTCAAAGTTGGCCTTGTTGCTCTCGTTCTGCGGGGCGGGGCCAAAGACAGGGGTGGGGTCATGAGGGGTGGGGCAGGGTAACTACGCCCAGCTCAGGGTTCCCAACCCAACGCCAGCCCCCTCAGGGCCACCCCAGAAGAAACCAAAATTGGAGTCCAGGACCCCAACAAGGATCCCTAAATCCCCATTAATGATCAATTAATCCCCCATTAAACCCCAATTAAACCCCCATTGTCTCTTATTAATTCCCCATCAATCCCCAATTAAATCCCCACTAATCCTCCTTTAATCCTCCACTAATCATTAATTAATCCCAATTAACCCTCACCTTCTCCCTGACCAGCAGCCTCACTGCTGGCAGCCCCAGCACCCCAAACCCCATTAGTAATTAATTAGTTAATCAATCATTAATTAATCATTAATTTACAACCTTCTCCCTGACCAGCAGCCTCACTGCCGGCAGCTTCAGCACCCCAAACCCCATTAATCATTAATTAATAATTAATTGCATTAATTAATTATCTTCTCCCTGACCAGCAGCGTCACCACCGGCAGCCCCAGCACCCCAAACCCCATTAATCACATTAATTAATCATTAATTAATTACCTTCTCCCTGACCAGCAGGGTCACCGCCGGCAGCCCCAGCACCCCAAACCCCATTAATCACTAATTAATCACATTAATTAATCATTAACTAATCACCTTCTCCCTGACCAGCAAGCGTCACGCCGGCAGCCCCAGCACCCCAAACCCCATTGGTAATTAATTAGCTAATCAATCATTAATCAATCATTAATTACCTTCTCCCTGACCAGCAAGCGTCACGCCCGGCAGCCCGTTGCCGCCCTCGGCGCCCTTGCCCTGCGCCACCTGCTTGAGGAACTCGACCTTCTTGCGGCTGGCCAGGAACAGCGCAGCTCCTCGCAGAACAGCATCACCGTGTCGGTCAGCTCGCACCCGAACAGCCACGTCTGGGGGGACCCCAAAATCAGTCACAGGAACCCCAAAGCGGGCAGGGGAACCCCAAATGGGGCAGGGGAACCCCAAATAGGGCAGGGAACCCCAAAAGGAGAAGGGAATCCCAAATGGGGCGCCCTCGCGGAACAGCATCACCGTTGTCGGTCAGCTCGTAGCCAAACAGCCACGTCTGGGGGACAGGGACCCCAAAATCAGCCACAGGAACCCCAAACGGGGCAGGGAACCCCAAACGGGGCAGGGGAACCCCAAAAGGAGAAGGGAACCCCAAAAAGGAGAAGGGAATCCCAAACGGGCGCTCCTCGCAGAACAGCATCACCGTGTCGGTCAGCTCGTACCCAAACAGCCACGTCTGGGGAACCCCAAAAATCAGTCACAGGAACCCCCAAAAATGGCTAGAGAATCCTAAATGGAGCAGGGGGAACCCCAAAATGGGGCAGGGGAACCCCAAAAGGAGAAGGGAATCCCAAACGGGGCGCTCCTCGCAGAACAGCATCACTGTCGGTCAGCTCGTGCACCGAACAGCCACGTCTGGGGGACCCCAAAATCAGCCACAGGAACCCCAAAAATGGCTGGGGAACCCCAAATGGGGCTGGGGAACCCCAAAAGGACAAGGGAACCCCAAAAGGAGAAGGGAATCCCAAACGGGCGCCTCCTCGCGAGAACAGCATCACCGTGTCGGTCAGCTCGCACCCAAACAGCCACATCTGGGGAACCCCAAAATTCAGTCACAGGAACCCCAAAAATGGCTAGGGAATCCCAAATGGGCTGGGGAACCCCAAACAGTCACGTCTGGGGGACAGGGACCCCAAAATGGGGACAGGGAACCCCAAAATCACCCCAAAAACAGCCACAGGAGCCCCAAAAACCCCAGGGGAACGCCAAAGGAACAGGGGAACCCCAAAGGAACAGCAGAACCCCAAAGAACCAGAGGAACCCCAAAGAACCAGAGGAACCCCAAAGGAACCAGGAGAACCCCAAAGAACCAGGGAACCCCAAAATGGGGCAGGACACCTTAAAACACGACAGGGCTGCCCAAAAAAGATAAAGGAAATCCCAAAAGTGAGGAGGGGCCACTGGAAATGGATGGGAAATTCCCAAAATGATGAGAATCCCCCAAAAATAAAACACCAGAAGTTATGGGGATCCCCCAAAAAGAGGGAATTCACCCAAAATGAAAATAATTTTTTCAGAAACGTCAGGAGCTATCAAAAAAAAAAAAGAAAAAACAAACCAAATTTTGGGATTTTTCTTTCAGGGATTTTGGGATTTTTCCTTCAAGGATTTTGGGATTTTTCCCTCAGGGATTTTGGGACTTTCCCTCAGGGATTCTGAGATCCTCCTCAGGGATTTTGGGATTCTCCTCCCCAGGGATTTTCCCTCAAAGATTTTGGAAATTTTCCTCACCGATTTTAGGATCTCCCCTCAGGGATTTTGGGGTTTGGTGTTTCCCTCAGAGATTTTGGGATTTTCCCTCAGAATTTTTGGGATTTTCCCTCATGATTTTTGGGATTTCTCCTCAGGGATTTTGATATTTTCCCTAATGGATTTAGAGATTTCCCTCAGAGATTTTGGGACTTTTCCCTCAGGGATTTTAAGATCTTCCCCCCAGGAATTTTGGGATTTTTCCTCAGGGATTTTGGGATTTTTCCCTCAGAGATTTTGGGATTGTTCCTCAGGGATTTTGGGATTTTCCCTCAGGGATTTTCGGATTCTCCCTTAGGCATTTAAGATTTTTCCTCTGGAATTTTGGGATTCTCCCTCAGGGATTTTGAGATTTTCCCTCACGGATTTTGGGATTCTCCCTCAGCAATTTTAGGGATTTTTCCCCCAGGGATTTTTGGACCCTCCCCTGAGGGATTTTGGGGTCTCCCCCAGGGATTTTCCCCCCGAAATTTTGGGATTTTTTTCTCTCAGGGATTTTGGGATTTTTTCCTCAGGAATTTTGGGACTTTCCCCTCAGGGATTTTGGGCTCCCCCCAGGGATTTTGGGATTTTTTCCCTCAGGGATTTTAGGCTCTCCCCAGGAATTTCCCCTCAGGGATTCTGGGATCCCCCTCAGGGATTTTGGGACTTTCCCCTCAGGAATTCTGGGATCCCCTCAGGGATTTTGGGACTTTCCCTCGGGGGATTTGGGATCCCCCAGGGATTTTGGGATTTTCCCCTCAGGGGATTTTGGGGATTTTCCCTCAGGAATTTTAGGCTCCCCCAGAGATTTTGGGATTTTTTCCTCAGGGATTTTGGGATTCCCCACGGATTTTGGGATTTTTCCCCAGGGATTTTGGGCTCCCCCAGGGATTTTGGGATTTTCCCCAGGGATTTTGGGATTCCCCAGGGATTTTGCGATTTTTCCCCAGGGATTTTAGGCTCTCCCCCCAGAGATTTTGGGATTTTTCCCTCAGGGATTTTGCGATTTCCCCCAGAATATTCAGGAATTTCCCTCAGGGGATTTTGGGCTCCCCAGGGATTTTGGGATTTTTCCCCAGGGATTTTGGGATCCCTCAGGGATTTTGGGATTTTTCCCTCAGGGTTTAGGCTCTCCCCCAGGAATTTCCCCAGGGATTCTGGGATTTTCCCCAGGGATTTTGGGATTTTCCCTCAGGGATTTTGGGCTCCCCCAGGGATTTTGGGATTTTCCCCTCAGGGGATTTTGGGCTCTCCCCCCAGGAATCCGGCTCCCCTCACCTGCAGGGCCGTGGACTTGGCGTACACGATCTCCTCGTCCACCCCCACGGCCACCACGAGGGCATCGACCCCCCCGAACTCATCCTCGCCTTTCTGGGGGCACAGGGCAGGTCAGGGCCCTCCCCAAAACACCCACAGAAATATCCGCCCCGAAAAAATATCCATCCCAAAAAATATCCACCCCAAAAAACATATCCATCCCAAAAATACTCATCCTAAAAAATATCCACCCCAAAAAACATATCCATCCCAAAAATACTCATCCTAAAAAATATCCACCCCAAAAACATATCCATCCCAAAAATATTCATCCTAAAAAATATCCACCCCAAAAACATATCCATCCCAAAAATATTCACCCCAAAAACATATCCATCCCAAAAATATTCATCCTAAAAATATCCACCCCAAAAACATATCCATCCCAAAAATATCCACCCCAAAAACATATCCATCCCAAAAATATTCATCCTAAAAATATCCATCCCAAAAATACTCATCCTAAAAAATATCCGTCCCAGAAAAATACCATCCCAAAAATCATATCCATCCCAAAAATATCCACCCCAAAAAACATATCCATCCCAAAAATACTAATTTTAAAAAATATCCACCCCAAAAACATATCCATCCCAAAAATACTCATCCTAAAAATATCCATCCCAAAAATATCCATCCCAAAAATACTCATCCTAAAAAATATCCATCCCAGAAAAATATCCATCCCAAAAATACTCATCCTAAAAAATATCCATCCCAGAAAAATGTCTATCCCCAAAAATTATCCATCCCAAAAAAATATCCATTCCAAAAAAATATCCATCCCAAAAAAATTTCCAGCCCAAAATCGCATCCATCCCAAAAAATATCCACCTAAAAAAATATCCACTTTAAAAAAATATCCATCCCAAAAATTATCCACCTCAAAATATCCATTCCATAAAAATATCCATCCCAAAAAATATCCACCCCAAAAAATATCCATCCCAAAAATACCCTGAAACAGCGCCAAATTCACCCCTAAATTCCCCTCAAATTCACCCCCAAAATTCCCTCAAAATTCACCCCAAATTTCCCTCAAATTCCTCTCAAATTCACCCCCAAATTTATCTCAAATTTACCCCAAATTCTCCTCAAATTTCCCCAAATTTATCACAAATTCCCTTAAATTCACCCCAAATTTATCACAAATTCACCCCCAAATTCCCCTCACGTTGCCCCCAAATTTATCACAAATTCATCCCCAAATTCCCCTCAAATTTATCCCCAAATTCCCTCAAATTTACCCCAAATTCTCCTCGTTGCCCCCAAATTTATCACAAATTCCTTAAATTCCCCCAAATTTATCCCAAATTCACCCCCAAATTCCTCACGTTCCCCAAATTTTATCCCCAAATTCTCCTCAAATTTACCCCTAATTCTCCCCAAATTCACCCCAAATTCTCCTCAAATTCCCCCAAACCGCAGCGACCCCAGATTTTTCCCAAATTCACCTCACCCCCCAGATTCCCGCTCCATTTCCTGGGGGCTCCCCTCGCCCCCTGCCCGAATTACCCCGAACCCCCGCCCGCCCCTCCCCACCTGCCAGCTGGCGTAGAGCCGCCGCAGGCGCCGCGCGAACGCCTCTCGGTCCAGGCTGAGCGCCATCGGCGCCGCGGGCCCGCGGCCCTGGGGCTCCTCCGGGACTCCCCTCAGGGACCCCGAGCCGCCGCCGCCGCCGCCGCCTCCCGCGCCGCGGCGTCCCCCCGGAAACGCGGCCTGAGGCGACTTCCGCTTCCGGGGCAGCGCCACGGGGCGGGCCGCGAGGGCCGCGAGGGAGCGTCACGTGACGGCGAGAGGCGGGAAACGGCGCGCCGCGGGCGGGGGAGGTCCCAGTGGTTGTGGAATAACGGAAACAAAAAGCGGGACCCAGCGGGGGTACCGGCGCTGAGAGCGGGCTCGTTCCACACGTGAACGGCGGAAAAACCGGGAAATTGGAACGGAAAGGGACGCGGTCACGTGATGCGGGAAAATGGCGGCGGCTCCCGCGTCACGTGATCGAGCGGAGGCGGGAGCCGGGGATCGAACGCGCCGCTGTCACGTGACGGGGAGAGGCGGGAAAATCGCGAGGCGCCGGCGTCACGTGACAGGGGAAGGACGGAAGGGAGGGAAAATGGCGCCGTCCCTGTGGGGAGCGAGTGTGAGGGGAGAAAAGGCGGGAAACGGAGCAGGAGGAAGCGCAGTGACGGGAGAAGGGGAAATAGAGACGGCGCGGGAGCGGGAAATGACGGGGAAGAAGCGGCGCCTTTCTCAGGGACGGGGGGCGGGAAAACAACGGGGGGGGCGCCGTTATCACGTGACACGGGAATAAAAACAGCGGGAAAATGGCGGCGCTCCGGGGTCACGTGATCGGGGGGGAAAATCGTGAGGGGACGGAACCACGTGACGGGAACAGGCGGGAAAACCGTGAGGGGATGGAGCCACGTGACGGGAAAAGGCGGGAAAACCGTGAGTGGGACGAGATCACGTGACTGAGGAGAGGCGGGGAAAGCGTGAGGGGGACAGGATCACGTGACGGAAAAGGCAGGAAAACCGTGAGGGGGACAGGATCACGTGACGGAAAAGGCGGGAAAACCGTGAGGGGAGATCGGCGAGAGAGGAAAATTGAATTCACGACCTTTATTAAAGCGGGGGGGGGACACGAATCAAGAGGATTAATCAGCAATTAATTACGGGAAAAGACCAAAAGCACTCAGGGCACTCGCTCCGTTTCCAAACCTTTTATTAAAAAAAACCCCTCCCGCCCCGCCCCCCCTGCCCCGGCCCCTCCCCGCCCCGCCCCTATGACACAGCGACATTTTACATATTTATATAAATAGGGAGGGGCGTGGCCCCGCGGGAAGGGGCGGGGTCAGTCCGAGTCGGACGTGGGCGGCAGCATGGGGTCGGCCAGCAGGGGGCAGCAGCCGCTCCCCGCCTCCGGCTCCTCCTCTTCCGCTTCCGGCCGGAAGCGCGGGGGCGGGGCCAGCGAGGCCGAGGCCCCGCCCCCCATCAGCGCCACCATCTTGGAAAGGTCCAACCCCGAGGGGGGGGAGGGCAGGAACTGCGAAGGGGCGGGACGAATATTAATGAGGGGGCGTGGCTTAGCCTAGCCACGCCCCCGCCCTTGAAATAAACATAAATACTTCAAATAAATGTACTTAATATCCTTAAACACTTAAATATACTTCATATTCTTCAAATAAATGCACTTAATATACTTCAATTGAACATAAAACGCTTAAATCTGTCCCAAATGTTAATGAGGGGGCGGGGCTTAAATCAAGCCACGCCCCCAGCCTTGAAATAAAGAAAAAAATACTTCAAATAAATATACTAAAATATAAAACAAATATACTTAATATAAACATAAAATACTTAAATATACTTAATATACTTAAATACAAAACAAATATACTTAATATACTTCAAATAAATATGCTTAATATATTTAAATATAAAACACCTAAATATACTTAATATACTTCAAATAAACGTATTTAATACACTTAAAATAAACATAAAAAACTTAAAATAAATACGCCTAATATAGTTAAAATAAACTTGAAACACTTAAAATAAATATGCTTATTTTACTTAAAATACTTAATTATGCTTAATATACTTAAAAATAAGACATTTAAAATAAATGTGCTTAATATAGTTAAAATAAACATAAAATACTTAAAATTAATATACTTTATATATTTAAAATGAACATAAAACACTTTAAATAAATGTAAAATACTTAAAATATATTTAATATACTCAAACAAAATATTTCAAATAAATGTACTTAATATACTTAAGCATAAAAAAGTTAAAATAAATATAATGTACTTAAAATAAATATATTTAACATAGTTAAAATGAACATAAAACACTTAAACGTGTCCCAAGAGTTAGTGAGGGGGTGGGGCTTAAATGGGCGTGGTCACCATAACCACGCCCTTAAAATAAACATCAAATACTTAAAATAAATATACTTAATATTCTTATAAATCACTTAAATATAATTAATATACATGAAATAAATATAGAACACCAAAACTAAATATAATTAATATAGTTAAACATAAAATAAATAAATTTAATATACTGAAAATAAATATAAAATACTTAAAATAAATGTACTTAATATACTTGAAATAAATATAAAATACTTCAAATAAACATATTTATTTTAAATAAACATAAAATATTTAAAATAAATATATTTAATATATTAAAACAAGTATAAAGCACTTAAAATAAATATACTTAACATACTTCAAATAATCAAAACCACTTAAAATAAATATACTTAATATAGTTTAAATGAACATAAAATACTTAATATATAAAAAATACTTACAAAAATATATAAATATAAAAGATAAATATAAAAGATAAATATAAATATAAAATATATAAAATACTTAAATATAACTATAAAATATAAATATAAGGATAAATATAAATATGAAGAATAAATGTAAAATATAAATATAAATATAAAACATATAAAACTACTTAAAATAAATATACTTAATATAATTGAAATAAGCACAAAACACTTAAAACTGCCCCAAAACCCCCAATTATAAATGATTTACATTTTTATTTCACACCCAAAGGAAGTGGGAGGAGCCCAGATGAGAGGGGGGGATCCGGCCCCTCCCCCGCCCCGGCTTTGGGGAATTTTGGGGAATTTTGGGAATTTTGGAATTTGGGAATTTTGGAATTTGGGAATTGGGAATTCCAGGTACCTTTTTCCGGTGCCACTTCTCCCGGCGCTGCTCCACGAACTGGGGGAGGGGAGAGGAGCAGAGTCTGGGGTGAGTTTGGGGTTTTGGGGGTTTTTGGGGGGTTTTGGGGGTTTTGGGGCCTCACCGGGAGCAGCCGGGGTCGGCGAAGTCGGGGGGAGGGGCGGCCTCAGGGTCCCCCGGGGTCCCGCAGCCCCTCGAGGCAGCGCAGCTCCAGCTGGGGGAGGGGAGGAGGCAGAACGTGGGGAGAGCGAGCACAGAAACACCCAAAATTTGGGGAAACATCCAAAAAATGGGGAGAGCGAGCACAGAAACACCCAAAATTTGGGGGAAACATCCAAAAAATGGGGGAGAACGAGCACAGAAATATCAGAAAAATGGGGAAAAACAAACACAGAAATACCCAAAATTGGGGGAAACATCCAAAAATGGGGGAGAGCGAGCACAGAAACACCCAAAATTTGGGGGAAACATCCAAAAATGGGGAGAACGAGCACAGAAATAGCAGAAAAATTGGGGAAAAACAAACACAGAAACACCCAAAATTTGGGGAAACATCCAAAAATGGGGGAGAGCGAGCACAGAAATATCAGAAAATGGGGGAAAACATCCAAAAAATGGGGGAGAACGAGCACAGAAACACCCAAAATATGGGGGAAACATCCAAAAATGGGGGAGAGCGAAAGCACAGAAATAGCAGAAAAATGGGGAAAAACAAACACAGAAACACCCAAAAATTGGGGGAAATATCCAAAAATGGGGAAAACAAGCACAGAAATACCCAAAAATTGGGGAGGAAAAGAAAAAAAAGGGGAAAAAAAGTACAAAAATATCAGAAAAATGGGGAGAACGAGCACAGAAATAGCAGAAAAATTGGGGAAAAACAAACACAGAAACACCCAAAATTTGGGGAAACATCCAAAAATGGGGGAAACAAGCACAGAAATACCCAAAAATTGGGGGGAAAAGAAAAAAAGGGGAAAAAAAGCACAAAAATATCAGAAAAATGGGGAGAGCAAGCACAGAAATAGCAGAAAAATTGGGGAAAAACATCCAAAAATGGGGGAAAACAAGAACAGAAACACCCAAAAATTGGGGAAAAAACATCCAAAAAAATGGGGGAAAACAAGCACAAAAAAATCAGAAAAATTGGGGAAAAACAAGCACAGAAATACCCAAAAATTGGGGAAAACAATCCAAAAAATGGGGGAGAACAAGCACAGAAACACCCAAAAATTGGGGGAAAAACAATCCAAAAAATGGGGAAAAACAAGCACAGAAATACCCAAAAAATGGGGGAAAAAACAATCCAAAAAATGGGGGAGAACATTCTTCCCCAGTTCCCATTTTCTCACCTCCACCAGTTTCTTGCTGCTTTTCCCAAAATCTGAATTTTTTTCCCAGTTCCCATTTTTTCCCCAAATTCCCATTTTCCCCAATTCCCATTTTTCCCCAATTCCCATTTTTCCCCAATTCCCATTTTTTCCCCAGTTCTCTTTTTTCCCCAAATTCCCATCTTCCCCTTTTCTCACCTCCACCAGTTTCTTGCTGCTCTTCCCAAATTCCCATTTTTTCCCCCAAATTCCCATTTTTTCCCCCAAATTCCCCCATTTCTCACCTCCACCAGTTTCTTGCTGCCCTTCCCCAAACTCCCATATTCCCCAAATTCCCATTTTTCCCCAAATCTGATTTTTTTCCCCATTTTTTCCCCCTTTCTCACCTCCACCAGTTTCTTGCCGCTTTTCCCCAATTCCCATTTTCCCCAAATTCCCATTTTTTTCCCCCATTTTCCCTTTCTCACCTCCACCAGTTTCTTGCTGCCCTTCCCCAATTCCCATTTTCCCAAAATCTGATTTTTTCCCCATTTTCCCCTTTCTCACCTCCACCAGTTTCTTGCTGCCCTTCCCAAACTCCCATATTTCCCCAATTCCCATTTTTCCCAAAATCTGATTTTTTCCCCATTTCCCCTTTCTCACCTCCACCAGTTTCTCGCTGTTTTCCCCAATTCCCATTTTTCCCAAAATCTGATTTTTTCCCCCAAATTCCCCCTTTCTCACCTCCACCAGTTTCTTGCTGCCCTTCCCCAATTCCCATTTTTCCCAAAATCTGCATTTTTTCCCCCATTTTCCCTTTCTCACCTCCACCAGTTTCTCGCTGCCCTTCCCCAAACTCCCATATTTCCCCAATTCCCATTTTTCCCAAAATCTGATTTTTTGCCCCATTTTTCCCCCATTTTCCCCTTTCTCACCTCCACCAGTTTCTTGCTGCCCTTCCCCAAACTCCCATATTTCCCCAATTCCCATTTTTCCCAAAATCTGAATTTTTTCCCCCATTTTTTCCCCTTTCTCACCTCCACCAGTTTCTTGCTGCCCTTCCCCAATTCCCATTTTTCCCAAAATCTGAATTTTTTCCTCCAAATTCCCCTTTCTCACCTCCACCAGTTTCTTGCTGCCCTTCCCCAATTCCCATTTTTCCCAAAATCTGAATTTTTTCCCCCAAATTCCCCTTTCTCACCTCCACCAGTTTCTTGCTGCCCTTCCGGGGCGCCGCGCGGGCGTTGGCGCCGTTGGGCCCCAGTCGGTGCTTCTGGAAGGTCAGTTTGAGCCCCTCCTCCTGAATTGGGGTGAAAAACCCCAATTTGGGGAAATGCAGACTCAGGAAACCCGAATTTGGGGAAATCCAGACTCAGAAAATCCAAATTTGGGGAAACCCAGACTCAGGAAAACCGAATGTGGGATTTCGGGGTGAAAAAACCCAAATTTGGAGGTTTAACAGAATTGGGATTTTGGGGTGAACCCCCCGAATTTGGGGTTTAACAATCGGGATTTTTGGGTTGAAAATCGCAAATTTGGGAATTTATCAAAATTGGGATTTTGGGGTGAAAAACCCGAATTTGGGATTTAAAAATCGGGATTTTTTTGGGGTGAAACCCCTGAATTTGGGGCTTTAACAGAATCGGGATTTTGGGGTGAACCCCCCAAATTTGGGGTTTAACAATCGGAATTTTTGGGTTGAAAATCCCAAATTTGGGGTTTAACAATCGAAATTTTTTGGGGTAAAACCCCCAAATTTTGGAATTTAACAGAATCAGGATTTTTTGGGGTGAAAAACCCAAATTTGGGGTTTAACAATCGGGATTTTTTGGGGTGAAACCCCCGAATTTGGGAATTTAATAAAATCGGGATTTTTTGGTGTAAAACCCCGAATTTGGTGTTTAACAATGGGGATTTTTGGGGTGAAAAACCCAAATTTAGGAATTCAATAAAATCAGGATTTTTGGGGTAAAACTCAAATATAACAATCGGGATTTTTTGGGGTAAAAAACCCGAATTTGGGGTTTGACAATGGGGATTTTTGGGGTAAAACCCCAATTTGGGGTTTAACAGAATCAGGATTTTTGGGGTAAAAATGCGAATTTGTGGGTTTAACCATGGGGATTTTTGGGGTGAATGGGGCATTTTGGCGACTCACGTCCTTGATCTGCACCGTGAACTCCTTGTCCGGGTGGCGACGCGGGGCGGGGGGCGGCCGGGGCGGGGGCAGGGCGGGGCCGGGGGAGGGAGCGCGCCCGGGTCCTCGGGGCGGCGGCCCTCCCCGCCGTCAGCACGGCGCCGGCAGATCAGGTCCAGGCGGCGGATCAGCGCCCGGCCCTGCGGACACGGGGGCAAAATGGGGATCCTGTTTTTGGGGGTTTTGGGGATTTTTTGGTTTTTAAGGGATTTTTGGGGATTTTTAAAGGATTTTTATGAATTTTTGGGTTTTTCCGGACTTTTGGGGTTTTTTAGGGATTTTTGGGGTTTTGGGTTTTTTAATGGATTTTTTGGGGGTTTTTAGGATTTTTGGGGATTTTTTGGGGATTTTTGGGGTTTTTTGGGGTTTTTAGGGATTTTTGGGGAATTTTTAGGGGTTTTTTTAGGGATTTTTTGGGGGTTTTTAAAGGATTTTTTCGGGGTTTTTTAGGGATTTTTTGGGGTTTTTTTTGGTTTTTTACGGATTTTTTTGGGATTTTTCAGGGATTTTTCGGGGATTTTTTATGAATTTTTTAGGGTTTCTTAGGGATTTTTTGGGGATTTTTGGGGTTTTTTAATGGATTTTTTGGGGGTTTTTTAATGGATTTTTTGGGATTTTCAAAGTATTTTTTGGGGATTTTTGGGTTTTTTAATGGATTTTTGGAGGTTTTTTAGGGTTTTTTAGGGATTTTTAGGGATTTTTTGGGATTTTTAGGGTTTTTTGGGGGTTTTTAGGGATTTTGGGGAATTTTTAGGGGTTTTTTTAGGGATTTTTGGGGTTTTTAATGGATTTTTGGGGGTTTTTACGGATTTTTGGGGGTTTTTTACGGATTTTTGGGGGTTTTTAAAGAATTTTTGGGGTTTTTAGGGATTTTTGGGGATTTCTGGGGTTTTTAGGGATTTTTGGGGGTTTTTTTAAAGGATTTTTGGGGTTTTTAATGGATTTTTGGGGGTTTTTGGGATTTTTTGGGGTGTTTTAAGGATTTTTGGATTATTTTAGGGATTTTTGAGGATTTTTTGGGGTTTTTTTATGGATTTTTAGGGATTTTTTAAAGGATTTTTTGGGAATTTTTAATGAATTTTTTGAGGTTTTTTTGGAGATTTTTTGGGGTTTTTTTAGGGATTTTTTTTGTGTTTTGGGTTACCTTGGGCCAGTAGAGCAGATTTTGGGACATTTTGGGATATTTTGGGATATTTTGGGTACCTTGGGCCAGTAGAGCAGATTTTGGGACATTTTGGGATATTTTGGGACATTTTTGGGATACGTTGGGCCAGTAGAGGAGATTTTGGTTTTTTGGATATTTTGGGATATTTTGGGTATTTTGGGATATTTTGGGGTTTTTTTGGGACATTTTGGGATATTTTTGGGTTACCTTGGGCCAGTAGAGCAGATTTTGGGACATTTTGGGATATTTTTGGGTTACCTTGGGCCAGTAGAGGAGATTTTGGGGTTTTTTTGGATATTTTTTGGATATTTTTGGGATATTTTGGGGTTTTTTGGGATATTTTGAGATATTTTGGATACCTTGGACCAGTACAGCAGATTTCGGGGTTTTTTTGGATATTTTGGGGTTTTTTGGGACATTTTGGGATATTTTGGGATATTTTGGGACATTTTGGGATATTTTGGGTTACCTTGGGCCAGTAGAGCAGATTTTGGGGTTTTTGGGATATTTTGGGTATTTTGGGACATTTTGGGACATTTTGGGTATCTTGGGCCAGTAGAGCAGATTTTGGGATATTTTTGGATATTTTGGGATATTTTAGGACATTTTGGGATATTTTGGATACCTTGGGCCAGTAGAGCAGATTTTGGGATATTTTGGGATATTTTGGGACATTTTGGGACATTTTTGGGACATTTTGGGATATTTTGGGTACCTTGGGCCAGTACAGCAGATTTTGGGGTTTTTTTGGATATTTTGGGATATTTTGGGATATTTTTGGGATATTTTGGGACATTTTGGGACATTTTTGGGTTACCTTGGGCCAGTACAGCAGATTTTGGGGGTTTTTTGGGATATTTTTGGGTCTTTTGGGATATTTTTGGATATTTTGGGTACCTTGGGCCAGTACAGCAGATTTTGGGATATTTTGGGACATTTTGGATATTTTAGGACATTTTGGGACATTTTTTGGGTACCTTGGGCCAGTAGAGCAGATTTTTGGGATATTTTGGGATTTTTGGGACATTTTGGGATATTTTGGGTTACCTTGGGCCAGTACAGCAGATTTTGGGACATTTTGGGATATTTTGGGTACCTTGGGCCAGTAGAGCAGATTTTGGGGGTTTTTTTTGGATATTTTGGGATATTTTTGGATATTTTTGGGACATTTTGGGATATTTTGGGTACCTTGGGCCAGTACAGCAGATTTTGGGGCCCCCCCGCCGGCGCGGGGTGGGGGAGGGGCGCCTGGGGGGAGCCGCCCTGGCCCGGGGGGGGAGGGGAATCCTCCCCCTGCCCCTCCCCCACCCCCTCCTCCTCCTCCTCATCTTCATCCTCGAGCCCCAGCGGCTCCAGCCCTGCGGGGGAGGGGAACGCCCAAAACGCTCAGACACCCCCCAAAAAACCCCAAAAAACCCCAATTCACCCTTCCCCAATTTTGGGATCCTTTTCCCCAATTTTGGGATCTTTTCCCCAAATCCAAAGCTCCAAACCCCCCAGATTTTAGGATCCCTTTCCCACCTTTACCCCCAAATTTTGGGATCAGTTTTTCCGTCTTCCCCCAAATTTTGGGATCAGTTTTTCCTTCTCCCCCAAATTTTGGGATCCTTTTCCCCTCAAAATTACGGCCCCAAAACCCCCAAATTCCATCATCCCCAAAATCCCTTTTCCCCCAAATTCCATCACCCCAAAATCCCTTTTCCCCCAAATTCCATCACCCCAAATCCTTTTCTCCCAAATTCCATCACCCCAAATCCTTTTCTCCCAAATTCCATCACCCCAAATCCCTTTCCCCATCACCCCAAAATCCCTTTCCCCCAAATTCCATCCCTCCAAAATCCCTTTCCCCCAAATTCCAACACCCCAAATCCTTTTCTCCCAAATTTCAGGACCCTTTTCCCCTTTCTCCCCCAAATCTCAAGACCCCAAAATCTCTTTTCCCCAAAACCAGGACCTCGCACTCCCCCAAATTCCAGCACCCCAAATTTCAAAATCCCAAATCCTCCCTCCCAAAACTCACCTGGCTCCTCCTCCTCCCTTCCCCCAAATTTTGATTCCCCTTTTTCCTTTTTCCCCCAAAAATTTCGGATCCTTTTCCATTTTTCCCCAAATTCCAACACCCCCAAACCAAACCTCACCTTCCTCCTCCTCCTCCTCCTCCTCACTCTCCCCTCCTCTTCCTCCCTTTCCCCCAAGTTTTGAGCTGTTTCCCCCAAAATTTCAGATCCTTTTCCATTTTTCCCCAAATCCCAACACCCCAATCCAAACCTCACCTTCCTCCTCCTCCCTTCCCCCAAATTCAGAGCTGTTTTACCCCAAAATTTCAGATCATTTTCCCCCAAATCCCAACACCCCCAAACCAAACCTCACCTTCCTCCTCTTCCTCCTCCTCCTCCTCACTCTCCCCTCCTCTTCCTCCCTTCCCCCAAATTTCGAGCTCTTTTACTCCAAAATTTTGGATCTTTCCCCCAAATCCCAACACCCCAAACCAAACCAAACCTCACCTTCCTCCTCCTCCTCCTCCTCCTCCTCACTCTCCCCCTTCTCTTTCTCCTCCCTTTCCCTCAACTTTTAATTCCCTTTTTCTCCCAAAATTTCAGATCCTTTTCCCCAAATCCCAACACCCTCAAACCAAACCTCACCTTCCTCCTCCTCCTCCTCTCTCCTCTCACTCTCCCCTCCTCCTCCCTTTCCCCCAACTTTTAATTCTCTTTTTCCCCAAAATTTCAGATCCTTTTCCCCCTTTTCCCCCAAATCCCAACACCCCTAATCCAAAACTCACCTTCCTCCTCCTCCACCTCTTCACTCTCCTCTCCTCTTCCTCCCTTTCCCCCAAGTTTTGAGCTCTTTCCCCCAAAATTTTGGATCTTTCTCCTTTTAACCCCCAAATCCCAACACCCCCAATCCAAACCTCACCTTCCTCCTCCTCCTCCTCCTCCTCACTCTCCCCTCCTCCTCCTGCTCCTCCTGCTGCTGCTGCTGCCTCCCTCCTTCCTGCCAGCCCCGGCCCCAGGGGTGATGCCCTGCAGCAGCGCCCCCGCAGGCCGTGCCGCGCCACGCCCCGCAGCAGCTCCTGGTCGTGCACCCCCGCAGCCACCAGGGCGGCAGCAGCGAGCCGGGGGCAGCCGAGCCAGCAGCGAGCCCAGCGCCGGGTGGGGCAGGACGCGCTCGCGGAGGCAGCGCAGCAGCGACAGGCGGCGCAGGCAGCGCAGGGCCAGGGGGGGGAGAGACCGGGAGGGAGGGGGGACAGCGGTGGGGCACTGGGAGAGAGAAAACACAGAGAGAATGGTCAAAAACTGGGAAAAACCCCGTTAAAAACGGGTTAGAAATGGGTAAATTGGGTCAGAAAGGGTTAAACTGGGACAGAAAGGGTTAAACTGGGACAGGCAGCGAGGGCCGGGGGCGGGGACACGGGCAGGGGGTGGGGACAGCGGGGTGGCACTGGGAGAGAAAACAGAGAGAGAATGGTCAAAAACTGGAAAAAACCCCGTTAAAAACGGGTTAGAAATGGGTAAATTGGGTCAGAAGGGTTAAACTGGGACGGGCAGCGCGAGGGCCGGGGGGGGAGACTGGGAGAGGAGGGGGACAGCAGTGGGGGCACTGGAACAGAGAGAAAATACAATGAAATTGGTTAAAATGGGAAAAACCCGTTAAAATGGGATTAAAAATGATTAAACTGGGTAGGAAAGGGTTAAAATGGGAAAAACCCGTTAAAAACGGGTAAAAATGGTTAAACTGGGTCAGAAAGGGTTAAACTGGGACAGAAAGGGTTAAACTGGGACAGGCAGCGCAGGGCCAGGGCGGGGGGGCACGGGCAGGGAGGGGGACAGCGGTGGGGGCACTGGAACAGAGAGAAAATACAATGAAATTGGTTAAAATGGGAAAAAACCCGTTAAAAACGGGTAAAAATGGGTTAGAAATGGTTAAATTGGGTTAGAAAGGGTTAAACTGGGATGGGCAGCGACAGGGCCAGGGCGGGGGGAGACTGGGGAGAGGAGGGGGGGGACAGCGGGGGTGGCACTGGAACAGAGAGAAAATACAATGAAATTGGTTAAAATGGGAAAAACCCGTTAAAATGGGAAAAAACCCCGTTAAAAACGGGTTAGAAATGGGTAAATTGGGTCAGAAAGGGTTAAACTGGGACAGGCAGCGCAGGGCCAGGGGGGAGACTGGGAGAGGAGGGGGACAGCGGTGGGGGCACTGGGAGAGAGAAAACAGAGAGAGAATGGTCAAAAACAGCGAAAAAACGGCTTCAAAATCACTAAAACGGCTCTAAAATCACTAAAAACGGCTTAAAAACGGGTTAGAAATGGTTAAACTGGGTCAGAAATGGTTAAACTGGGTCAGAAAGGGTTAAACTGGGATAGAAAGGGTTAAACTGGGACAGGCAGCGCAGGGCCAGGGCGGGGAGACCGGCAGGAGGGGGGACAGGGGGGTGGCACTGGGAGAGAAAACACAGAGAGAATGGTGAAAACAGCGAAAAACGGCTTCAAAATCACTAAAAGCGGCTCTAAAATCACTAAAAACGGCTTAAAAACGGGTTAGAAATGGTTAAACTGGGACAGAAAGGGTTAAACTGGGACAGGCAGCGCAGGGCCGGGGGAGACTGGTAATTGAGGGGGGACAGCGGGGTGGCACTGGGAGAGAGAAAACAGAGAGAGAATGGTCAAAAACAGTGAAAAACGGCTTCAAAATCACTAAAACGGCTCTAAAATCACTAAAAATGGCTCTAAAATGGGTCAGAAAGGGTTAAACTGGGACAGGCAGCGCAGGGCCGGGGGGGGGACTGGGAGGGGAGGGGGACAGCGGGGGCACTGGAACAGAGAGAAAATACAATGAAATTGGTTAAAATGGGAAAAACCCGTTAAAAACGGGTAAAAATGGGTTAGATATGGGTAAACCGGGACAGAAAGGGTTAAACTGGGTCAGAAAGGGTTAAACTGGGACAGAAAGGGTTAAATTTGGGTAAATTTAGGTTAAATTGGGGCAGGCGGCGCAGGGACAGGGGTGGGGACAGCAGGGTGGCACTGGAATAGAAAAACACTTTTGATTTGGGGTAAAACTGTGTGATTTTGGGTCAAAACATCCCAAATTCGGGTTAAAACCTCCCGAATTTGGGTTAAAACCTCGAATTTTGGGTTAAAACCTCCCAATTTGTGTTCAAACCTCCCAATTTTGGGTTAAAACCTCCCAATTTTGGGTTCAAACCTCCCAATTTTGGGTTCAAACCTCCGAATTTTGGGTTAAAACCTCCGAATTTTGGGTTAAACCTCCCAATTTTGGGTTAAAACCTCCGAATTTTGGGTTAAAACCTCCCAATTTTGGGTTCAAACCTCCCAATTTTGGGTTCAAACCTCCGAATTTTGAATTAAAACCTCCCAATTTTGGGTTAAAACCTCCGAATTTTGGGTTCAAACCTCCCAATTTTGGGTTAAAACCTCCGAATTTTGGGTTAAAACCTCCCAATTTTGGGTTCAAACCTCCCAATTTTGGGTTCAAACCTCGAATTTTGAATTAAAACCTCCCAATTTTGGGTTAAAACCTCCGAATTTTGGGTTAAAACCTCCCAATTTTGGGTTAAAACCCCCAATTTTGGGTTAAAACCCCCGAATTTTGGGTTCAAACCTCCCAGTTTTCGGCTAAAAACCCTCCAAATTTCCCCAAATTTTTTGGATTTTGGGCATTACCGTCTCCGGGCACGGGTGGCAGCCGGCACTGAGTGTTTAAACGCCCACAAATCCCATTTTTGGGTTAAAACCCCCAAATTTGGTAATTTTGGCATTACCATCCCCAGGCGCGGGCGGCAGCCGGCACAGAGTGTTTAAACCCCAGAATTAGTTTCATTTTGAGTTAAAACCACCCGATTTTGGCTCAAACCCCAATAATTTGGCATTTTGGTCATTACCATCCCCAGGTGCGGGCGGCAGCCGGCACACCTGCCGGCACTGAGTGTTTAACATCTAAAATCCCATTTTTGGGCCCAAACCCCCAAATTTCGGTATTTTTGGCATTACCATCCCCAGGTGCAGGTGGCAGCCGGCACACCTGCCGGCACTGAGTGTGTAATTTCTAAAATCCCATTTTTTGGCCCCAAACCCCAATAATTTAGAATTTTTTCAACATTACCATCCCGGGCGCTGGGCGGCAGCCGGCACACCTGCCGGCACTGAGTGTTTAAACCCCCATAAACCCCATTTTTGGGTTAAAACCCCCAATTTCAGCAATTTTGGCATTACCATCCCCCCGGGCGCTGGGCGGCAGCCAGCACACCTGCCGGCACAGAGTGTTTAAACCCCCACAAACCCCATTTTTGGGTTAAAACCCCCAATTTTGGCGATTTTGGGATTTTTGGTCATTACCATCCCCAGGTGCGAGCGGCAGCCGCACACCCGCCAGCACAGAGTGTTTAAACCCCACAAACCCCATTTTTGGGTTAAAACCCCCCAATTTCGGCGATTTTGGAATTTTTGGTCATTACCATCCCCAGGTGCAGGGCGGCAGCCGGCACACCTGCCGGCACTGAGTGTTTAACATCTAAAACCCCATTTTTGGTTAAAACCCCCGTTTTGGCCCCAAACCCCCAAATTTGGTATTTTTGGCATTACCATCCCCAGGTGCAGGCGGCAGCCGGCACACCTGCCGGCACATGGCCACGAAGCCGTGGTAGAAGCGTCAGCTCCGCGTCCAGCTGCCGCTCCAGGTTGGCCAGGGCGCTGGAACCGGCCCTAGCGGAACCGGCCCGAGCCCGGCTCCAGCTCCACGCCGAAGGTGGAGGCCACAGCGCAGGAAATCCGCCTGCTCACGCCGGGTCCAGCTGGGAATGGGGAAAAAGAGAGATTGGGAAAAATGAAAAAAATGGTGAAAATCGGTGAAAAACGGCGAAAAAATGACAAAAATCGGTGAAAAAACGGCAAAAAACCACCCAGAAACACCCAAAAACACCCAAAACCAACCAACATTGAGGTTACACAAGGAAATCCGGCCTGCTCCCCGCCCGGGTTCAGCTGGGAATGGGGAGAGAAACGGAGAGATTGGGAAAAATGAAAAAAAAATGGTGAAAATCGGTGAAAAACGGGGCGAAAAAATGACAAAAATGACCTAAAACCACCCAAAATCTACCAAAAGTCAGGAAATCCGCCTGCTCCGCCGGGTCCAGCTGGGAAATGGGGAAAGAGAGAGAGATTGGGAAAATGAAAAAAATGGTGAAAATCGGTGAAAAAATGGTGAAAATCGGTGAAAAACGGGCGAAAAAATGACAAAAAACGGTGGAGAAACGGCAAAAAAACCACCCAGAAACACCCCAAAAACTCCCAAAATCAACCAAAAGTCAGGAAATCCGCCTGCTCACGACGGGTCCAGCTGGGAACGGGAAAAGAGAGAAATTGGGAAAAATGAAAAAAATGGTGAAAATCGGTTGAAAAAGCAGGCGAAAAATGGGGAAACGCCCAGAAATGACCCAAAACCACACAAATTCACCCCAAAATTGAGGTTACACAAAGGAAATCCGCCTGCTCACGCCGGGTCCAGCTGGGAATGGGGGAGAGAAAGCGGAGAGATTGGGAAAAATGAAAAAAAATGGTGAAAATCGGTGAAAGAACGGCCAAAACGGTGAAAAAATGGCGAAAAATGACAAAAATGGGAAAAAAGCCTAGAAATGACCCAAAAACTCCCAAAATCTACCAAAAGTCAGGAAATCCGCCTGCTCCCGCCGGGTCCAGCTGGGAAATGGGGAGAGAAACGGAGAGATTGGGAAAATAGAAAAAAAATGGTGAAAAAGGTGAAAAAATGGTGAAAAAACGACAAAAACGGTGAAAATGGAGAAAAACCCCAAAGCGCCGTGAGGGAAGGTCCTGGAAGGAGCAAAATTCACATTTTGGGGAACATAAAACTGCAGAACGAGAGATTTTGGGTCTTTTCACTCAGAAAATGAAATTTTGGTTTTTCTGAACCTGTTTTGGGTGTTGAACCCAGATTTGACAATTTTGGCAAGGTCCTGGAAGGGTAAAAATCACATTTTGGGAACCCCAAATTATGCAAAAACCAGAGATTTGGGGTCTCTTCACCCAAAAAATTAAATTTTGGTTTTTCTGAACCCGTTTTGGTCCCTGAACCCAGATTTGACAACTTTGCCGAGGTCCTGGAAGGGCAAAATCGCATTTGGGTGGATCAAAACTTGCACAAAACGAGAAACTTTGGTCTCCTCAGCCCAAAACCCAAAACCTCGGCGCGCCGAACCCCAAAAACGCCAAATTTTGGCTTTTGACCCAAAACTCCACAACTTTCCCGAGGTCCTGGAAGGGTAAAAACCCCCAAAATGGCCGCCCCGCCCCCGCCCTGGGGGTTTTCGGGGCGGCCGGACCCGGATTTGGGGTTCCCGATGCCGTGTGACCCCCCCAAAACCCCAAAAAACCCGGAAATCCCCCCGAAATGCGGCTCACCGCTGCTGCTTGTCGCGCCAGGCGCCGTCATGGCCAGCGCCGCTGCCGCCGCCGCTCCGCCCGGTTCCGGTTCCGGTTCCGTTCCGTTCCCGCCCGGTTCCGGTTCCGGTGCAGGTTCCGAGTCCGGGCTCGGGGCGGGCCCGGCCGCTGCGCTGCCCCCAGCAGGGCGGCGGAAGCTGAAGCGGTCAGCGCCGCGCCCGGCGGCCACAGAGGGCGGGAGGCCGAGCCGGGCGGGGCCGGACACCGGGTCTGGGGGGGGAAGGGTTGGTTAGGGGGTGGTGGTCACTCTGGGGTCACCTGGGGTCAGTTTGGGGGGCAATGGTCACTCAGGTCAATCAGGGGTCACTGGGGGGTCACTCTGGGGGGTAATGGTCAGTTTTGGTCACTTTGGGAGTCATGGCCACGCTGGGGTCAGCCTGGGGTCATTTTTCGGTATTTTGGGTTGATTCTGGGTATTTTGGATTATTTTTCGGGTACTTTGGGATATTTTTGGTCATTTTTGGGTACTTTGGGTTATTTTTGGATTATTTTTGGGTACTCTTGGTGATTTTCTTGGGCTATTTTGGGGTGACTTTTGGGTATTCTGGGTAATTTTGGCTGATTTTGGGATAATGTTGGGTAATTTTGGGTTAATTTTGGATAATTTTGGGTTAATTTTGGGGTAATTTTGGGATAATTTTGGGATAATTTTGGGTTAATTTTGGATAATTTTGGATAATTTTGGGGCAATTTTCGGTGATTTTGGGATAATTTTCGGATAATTTTGGGTAATTTTGGGTTAAGTTTGGGTAATTTTGGGGTAATTTTGGATGATTTTGGGTTAATTTTGGAGTAATTTTGGGGCGATTTTGAGTGATTTTGGGTGATTTTGGGATAATTTTGGGTAATTTTGAGTTAATTTTGGATAATTTTGGGTTAATTCCGGGCGATTTTGGGGGATTCTGGGTAATTCTGGGTAATTTTGGGCGATTTTGGGGGATTTTGGGTCCCCCTCACCTTCGTCCCCGTCCACCACCCCCGAAATCTCCCCTCGTCGGGCGCGGCCAGGGGGGTCACTCTGGGGGGAGGGGTCAGAGAGAGCCCCAAAATCCGGGGGAGGGGCCAGAGACCCCAAAATCCGGGGAGGGGCCACAGACCCCAGACCCCCAAAATCCGGGGGAGGGGAGGGCAGGGGATTTGGGGTGAAAAATGGGAATTTTGGGGTGGAAAATTGGGAATTTTGGGAGGGATTCCGGAGATTTTTGGGAGGGATTTCGGGAGGATTTTGGGGATTTTTCGGGGACTTTTGGGAGGAATTTTGGAAATTTTTGGGAGAATTTTTGGGACTTTTTGGGGATTTTTTGGGAGGAATTTTGGAGATTTTTGGGAGAATTTTTGGGGATTTTTGGGGATTTTAGGGAGGAATTTTGGGGATTTCTGGGAGAATTTTTGGGGATTTTTTGGGGATTTTGGGAGGAATTTTGGAGATTTTTGGGAGAATTTTGGGGATTTTTGGGGATTTTGGGAGGAATTTTGGAGATTTTTTGGAGAATTTTTGGGGATTTTGGGAGGGACTTTGGGGGGGAATTGGGGAAGGATTTGGAGAGGATTTAGGGAGAATTCTGGGAAGATTGAAAAAAATTTTAAGATTTTTTTTGGGGGGGACTCTGGGATAATTTTGGGGTGGATTTGGGGTAATTTTGGGGTGGATTTTGGGATAATTTTGGATGGATTTTGGGATAATTTTAGAGTGGATTTTGGAGTATTTTGGGATAATTTTTGGGGGTATTTTAGGGTGGATTTTGGGCTATTTTTGGGGGTATTTTTGGGTATTTTAGGGTGGATTTTGGGTATTTTTGGAGTGGATTTTGGGGTATTTTTGGGTATTTTTTGGGTATTTTTGGGTGAATTTAGGGTATTTTAGGGTGGATTTTGCGATATTCTTGGGGGGTATTCTGGGGTATTTTGGGGGGTATTTTGGGGTATTTTTGGGGAATTTTGGGGTGGATTTTGGTGTATTTTAGGGTATTTTGAGGTATTTTTGGGTGAATTTTGGGATAATTTTGGGGTGGATTTTGGGATTATTTTGGGGTGGATTTGGGATAACTTTAGAGTGGATTTTGAGGTATTTTGAGGTAATTTTGGGTGGACTTTGGGGTATATTGCAGTATTTTTGGTATTTTTGGGTATTTTTGGATGGACTTTGGGGTATTTTTTGGGGGTATTTTAGGGTGGATTTTGGGATAATTTTTGGGTATTTTTGGGTGGATTTTGGGATAATTTTGGGTGGGTTTGGGTTATTTTTGGGTATTTTTGGGTGGACTTTGGGGTATTTTTGGGTGGCTTTTGGGTTATTTTTGGGTATTTTTGGTGGATTTTGGGATAATTTCGGGGTATTTTGGGGGTATTTTCGGGTATTTTGAGGCGGACTTTGGGGTATTTTGGGGGTATTCTGGGGTATTTTTGGGTGGGTTTTGGATAATTTTGGGGTATTTTGAGGCGGATTTTGGGATAATTTTGGGGTATTTTTGGGTATTTTGGAGCAGATTTTGGGGTATTTTTGGGTGGATTTTGGGGTGTTTTAGGGTGGATTTTGGGGTGAGTTTTGGGTTATTTTGGGTATTTTGGGGCAGATTTTGGGATAATTTTGGGGTGTTTTGGGGTATTTTGGTGTGGATTTTCTGGTGAGTTTTGGGTATTTTGGGCGGATTTTGAGATATTTTTGGGGTATTTTTGGGGTATTTTGGGGCTGGATTTTGGGGTATTTTTGGGTGGATTTTGGGTTATTTTTGGGTATTTTTGGGGTGGATTTTGGGGTATTTTAGTGTGGATTTTGGGGTGAGTTTTGGGTATTTTGAGGCGGATTTTGGGATAATTTTTGGGGTATTTTGGGGTATTTTTGGGGTATTTTGAGGCGGATTCTGGGGGGTTTGGGTTATTTTGGGTTATTTTTGGGTTATTTTGGCGGATTTTGGGGCTCCTGCCCCTCTCACCTCCTCGCCCCCTGCAGGGAGTCTGTACTCGGGGTCCTCGGGGTCCCTGTCGGAATCAGCCCTGGGAGGCCCCAAAACCCCTAGAGTTCACCCAAAAACCCAAAATCGCCCCAAAACCCCAAATTGCCCTAACCCCCCGGGGCCTCAGCCCTGAGTTGCACTCAGCCCGGCCCGGGCCGGTCGGTATTAGCATGGCTGGGTCATCAGGGGCCCCCAATTTGGGGGGTTTGGGGGAAAAACAAATATTTTGGGGGAAAAACTGAATTTTGGGGGAAAAACCCAAAGTTTGGGGGTTTGGGGAAAAACTGAATTTGGGGAAAAAACCCCAAATTTGGGGGTTTTAAGAAAAAAAACAATTATTTGGGGAAAAAACTGAATTTCGGGGAAAAAAACCAAAATTTGGGGTTTGGGGAAAAAACCTGAATTTAAGGGGAAAAAAACCCCAAATTTTGGGGGTTTTAAAACAAAATCCAATTATTTGGGAAAAAACTGAATTTGGGGAAAGAAACCCAAATTTTGGGGGTTTGGGGAAAAAACCCAAATTTTTTGGGGAAAAACTGAAGTTGGGGGAAAAAACCCCAAATTCATCAAACCCCCAAAATCTTAAAAAATTCCCTAAGAATCCCCCAGAGCCCCCAAAATATCCCTAAAAATATCCCCAAAAATCCCAAAACTCTCCAAAACCCCCAAACCCCCAAATTCCCACAAATGCCCCAAAAATTCCCAAAAATTCCCCAAACCTCCCAAACTCCCTCAAACCCCCCAAAATTCCAAAACTCCCCAAAATCCCCCAAAACCACCGAAATCCTCCCCAAATTCCCCAAAATTCACTGAAAGTCCTCAAACCCCAAAAATCCCAAAAATTCCCATAAATTCCCCAAACCCTCCCACATTTCCTCAAAACCCCCAAAATTCCAAACTCCCCAAAATCCCCCAAACCCCCAAATTCCCTCAAATTCCCCAAAAATTCACCAAAAAATCCTCAAACCCCCAAAAAATCCCCCAAAAATCCCCAAAAATTCCCCAAAAATTCCCTAATTTCCCCAGACCCCCAGAGCCCCCCAGGCCCCCAGACCCCCAAATTTCCCCACTCACCCCTCGGGCCCCTCCAGCCGCTGCTCGTGCCGCCACGGCCACGGCGTCGGGACTCCCAGCCTTGGCCAGGAAGCACAGGGCGGGGTCAGCCCTCATGGTGTGGTACCTCTCGTACCCTAAATCCCCAAAATCCACCCCAAAATAAACGTGGTTAGCAAAAACTGCAAAACTGCAAAAACCCCGAAAAACAGCAAAAATCTGCATTAAAATAACCCAAAATACACAGAAATAACCCAAAATAACCCTAAAATTCACCCCAAACTCAGGGCGGGGTCAGCCCTCATGGTGTGGTACCTCTCGTACCCTAAAATCCCAAAATCCACTCCCAAAATAATCGTGGTTAGCAAAAACTGCAAAAAACTGCAAAAACCCCGAAAAACAGCAAAATCTGCATTAAAATAACCCAAAATACACAGAAATAACCCAAAATAACCCCAAAATTCACTCCCCAAACTCAGGGCGGGGTCAGCCCTCATGGTGTGGTACCTCTCATACCCTAAAATCCCAAAATCCACCCCAAAATAATCGTGGTTAACAAAAACTGCAAAAACCCTGAAAAAACCCCGTTAAAATAACCGAAAATACACAGAAATAACCCAAAATAAACCCAAAATTCACCCCAAAAATTCACCCCAGGCACAGGGTGGGGTCAGCCCTCATGGTGTGGTACCTCTCATACCCTAAAATCCCAAAATCCACCCCAAAATAATCTCTGTTAGTCAAAAACTGCAAAAACCCGAAAAAACAGCAAAATCTGCATTAAAATAACCCAAAATACACAGAAATAACCCCAAATAAACCCAAAATTCACCCCAGGCACAGGGCGGGTCAGCCCTCATGGTGTGGTACCTCTCGTACCCTAAAATCCCCAAATCCACCCCAAAATAATCGTGGTTAACAAAAAACTGCAAAAACCCCGAAAAACCAGCAAAAATCCCGTTAAAATAACCCAAAATACACAGAAATAACCCCAAATAAACCCAAAATTCACCCCCAGGCACAGGGCGAGGTCAGCCCTCATGGTGTGGTACCTCTCGTACCCTAAATCCCCAAATCCACCCCAAAATAAACGTGGTTAACAAAACTGCAAAAACCCGAAAAAACCCAGTTAAAATAACCCAAAATACACAGAAATAACCCCAAAATAACCCTAAAATCCCCAAATTTTGGGATTTACCGTGTTTGAAGACCCCAGCAGGGCAGACCCCTCCCCAAAAATCCCCAAAATCCCCCAAAAATTCCCAAATTTACCGTGCTTGAAGACCCCAGCAGGAGGGACCCCACCCCTAAACCCCCAAAACCCCCAAATCCCCCAAATTTTGGGATTTACCGTGTTTGAAGACGCCCAGCAGGACAGACCCCTCCCCAACCCCCCAAACCCCCAAAATTTCCCAAATTTCCCAAATTACCGTGTTTGAAGACCCCCAGCAGGACAGACCCCACCCCAAACCCCCAAAACCCCCAAATTTCCCCAAATTTTGGGATTTACCGTGTTTGAAGACCCCCAGCAGGAGGGACCCCACCCCTAAATCCCCAAAATCACCCAAAAATCCCCAAAATTCCCCAAATTACCGTGGCTTGAAGACCCCCAGCAGGGCAGACCCCACCCCAAACCCCAAATTTCCCAAAACCCCCAAATTTCCCAAATTACCGTGCTTGAAGACCCCAGCAGGAGGGACCCCACCCCTAAACCCCCAAAACCCCCAAATCCCCCAAATTTTGGGATTTACCGTGTTTGAAGACCCCCAGCAGGAGGGACCCCACCCCTAAATCCCCCAAAATCACCCAAAATCCCCAAAATTCCCCAAATTACCGTGCTTGAAGACCCCAGCAGGAGGGACCCACCCTAAACCCCCCAAAACCCCCAAATCCCCCAAATTTTGGGATTTACCGTGTTTGAAGACCCCCAGCAGGAGGGACCCTCCTCAAACCCCCAAACCCCCAAAATTTCCCAAATTTCCCAAATTTACCGTGTTTGAAGACCCCCAGCAGGATGGACCCCACCCCAAACCCCCAAATTCACCCCAAACCCCAAATTTCCCCAAAATTCCGTGTTTGAAGACCCCAGCAGGATGGACCCCACCCCAAACCCCCAAATTTCCCCAAATTTCCCAAATTTACCGTGTTTGAAGACCCCAGCAGGACAGACCCCACCCCAAACCCCCAAATTTCCCAAATTCCCCCAAATTTCCCCAAATTTCCCAAATTACCGTGTTTGAAGACCCCCAGCAGGATGGACCCCTCCCAAACCCCCAAACTCCCCAAATTTCCCCAAAATTCCCCAATCTACCGTGTTTGAAGACCCCCAGCAGGACAGACCCCACCCCAAACCCCCAAAACCCCCAAATTTCCCCAAATTTTGGGATTTACCGTGTTTGAAGACCCCCAGCAGGACAGACCCTCCCCAAACCCCCAAATTTCCCCAAATTTCCTCAAAATTCCCAAAATTACCGTGTTTGAAGACCCCCAGCAGGAGGGAACTTGCCGGCCTGGGGGTCCCACCAGAGCGACGGCGCCTCCGGCTGCGGCAGCAGCGGCACCCAGATCTGCACCTCGCTGGGGACACGAAATTGGGGTCAGGGACCCCAAATCGGGGTCAGGGACACCAAAATGGGGAGAGGGACCCCGAAATGGGGTCAGGGACCCCCAAATGGGGTCAGGGCACCAAAATGGGGTCAGGGGCATGAAATCAGGGAGAGGGACCCCAAAAATGGGGTCTGGGACCGTCAAAATGGGGTCAGGGGCACCAAAATGGGGAGAGGGACCCGAAAATGGGGAGAGAGACCCCGAAAATGGGGAGAGACACCCAGATCTGCACCTCGCTGGGGGCACGAAAATTTGGGGTCAGGGAGCCAAAATCGGGGTCAGGGACCTCAAATATGGGGAGAGGGACCCCGAAAATGGGGAGAGGACCCCAAAAATAGGGCCAGGGGCACCAAAATGGGGTCAGGAACCCCAAAAATGGGATCAGGGACCCAGATCTGCACCTCGCTGGGGGGGCCAAAATCGGGGTCAGGGACCCCCAAAATCCGGGTCAGGGACCTCAAAAATGGGGAGAGGGACCCCGAAAATGGGGAGAGGGACCCAAAAATCGGGGTCAGGAACCCCAAAAATGGGGTCAGGGGGCATGAAATTGGAGAGAGGGACCCAGATCTGCACCTCGCTGGGGGGCCACGAAATTGGGGTCAGGGACCCCCAAAATGGGGTCAGGAGGCACCAAAATGGGGAGAGGGACCCCAAAATTGAGGAGAGGACCCAAATTTGGGTCAGGGACCCCAAAAATGGGATCAGGGAACCGAAAATGGGGAGAAGGACCCCAAAATTGGGAGAACCAGCCCCCCTGCAAACCCCAAAACCCTCAGAACTGCCCCTAAAACCCCAATCCCCAAACTCCCCCAAATTCCCTAAAATCCCCAGAATTCCCCAAATTCCACCCAAAATTCCACCCGAATTCCATAAATTCCCCCAACACCCCTGAATTCCCCAAAATTCCCCCAAATTCACCAAAATTTCCCAAATCCCCCAAAATTCCCCCCAAAACTCCCCCCAAAATTCCCCCAAAATTCCTCCAAATGCCCCCAAAATTTCCCAAATTCCCCCAAAATTTCCCCCCAAATTTCCCAAAATTCCCCAAAATTTCCCAAATCCCCCAAAATTTTCCCCAAATTCCCCAAAATTTCCCAGAATTTCCCAAATTCCCCAAAATTTCCCAGAATTTCCCCAAATCCCCCTAAAATTTCCCCCAAAATTCCCCTAGATTTCACCAAAATTTTCCCAAATTCCCCAAAATTTCCCTCAAAATTTCCCAAATTCCCCCAAAATTTTCCCTAAATTCCCCCAACATTCCCCCAAAATTTCCCCAAATTCCCCAAAATTTCCCAGAATTCCCCCAAAATTTCCCCAAATCCCCTAACATTCCCCAAAATTTCCCACAAATTCCCCAAAATTCCCCAAATTCCCTCACCTGGGCGCTGGCCCCGCCCAGCACCTTCTCGGCCTGGTCCCCGATCACCCCGTGCCGCCCAGGAAATAGAGAGTCCTGACCCTCAAAAGGATCCTGAAAACACAAAGTTTCAACCCAAAAATTGCCAAAAATTTTAAAAAAATTAAAAAAAAAAAAAATTAAAAAAATCCACCCCAAAAAACCCCAAAATCCGCTGAAAAAACCCCAAAATGCCCCAAAATAACCATAAAATTGGAAGAGTCCTGACCCTCAAAAGGATCCTGAAAACACAAATTTTCAACCCCAAAAATCCCCAAAAAATAAAAAAAAAAATTATAAAAATTAAAAAAAATCCACTCCCAAAACCCAAAATCCCCCGAAAAACCCCAAAAATGCCCCAAAATAACCCTAAAATTGGGAGAGTCCTGACCCTCAAAAGGATCCTGAAAACACAAATTTTCAACCCCAAAAAATGCCAAAAATTAAAAAAAAAAATTAAAAAATAAAAAAAAAATCCACCCCAAAAAGCCAAAATCCTCTGAAAAACCCCAAAATGCCCCAAAACAGCCCTAAAATAACCCTAAAATTGGAAGAGTCCTGACCCTCAAAAGATCCTGAAAACAAAAGTTTCAACCCAAAAATTGCCAAAAATTAAAAAAAATTAAAAAAGAATTGAAAAAAATCCACCCCAAAAACCCCAAAATCCCTAGAAAAAAACAAAAACGCCCCAAAACAGCCCCAAAATAACCCTAAAATTGGAAAAGTCCTGACTCTCAAAGGATCCTAGAAACAAAAAGTTTCAACCCAAAAATGCCAAAAATAAAAAAAATTAAAAAAATTGAAAAAAATCCACCCCAAAACCCCAAAATCCCTGAAAATAACCCAAAAATGCCCCAAAACAGCCCCAAAATAACCCTAAAATTGGAAGAGTCCTGACCCTCAAAAGGATCCTAAAAACAAAAAATTTCAACCCAAAAACAATCCAAAAAATACAAAAAAACTCAAAAAATCCCAAAAAAATCCCAAAAAATTCCCGAAAAAATCCTGAAAATATTCTGATAAAAATCCTGAAAAAAATAAAATAAATCCCAAAAAATCCTGATAAAATCCCAAATAATCCCAAAAAATCTTGAAAGAAATCCCAAAAAATTCCTGAAAAAATCACAAGAACATCCTGATAAAAACAAAAAAAATCCTAAAAATCCTCAACAAAATCCCCAAAAAATCCTGAAAAAATCCCCAAAAATCCTAAAAAATCCCAAAAATCCTCCAAAAAATCCTGATAAAAACCCAAAAAATCTCCAAAAATCCTGATAAAAATCCTAAAAACCCCCAAAAACCCCAAAAAATCCTGAAAAAATCTCAAAAAATCGTAAAAATCCCAAAAATCCCCCAAAAATCCCCAAAAATTCCTAAAAAATCCCCAATCCCCCAGCCCTCCGTGTCCGTCCTTGCTGCCCTGGGTGCCGCAGGTGCTTCCTGTACCCCTCGTCCTGCAGCAGCTCCCAAAACAACCCAAAATAACCCCCAAAACATCCTGAAACAAATTAAAAAAAATCCCCAAAAAACCTGAAAAAATCCCACAAAAATCCTGAAAAATTAAAAAAATCCTGAAAAAATTCCCGTCAAAATCCCCAAAATATCCTGATAAAAACAAAAAGTCCCCAAAATCCCCATAAAATTGTGATAAAACTCCTAAAAATCCAAAAAATCCTGATAAAAATCCTAAAAATCCCAAAAAACCCCCAAAAAATCCTGATAAAAGCCCAAAAAAATCCCAAAAATCCTGAAAAAATTCCAAAAAAATAAAAAACCCCCAAAAAAGTCTGATAAAAATCCTAAAAATCCCAAAAAAATCCCCCAAAAATCCTGAAAAAAATCCCCAAAAATCCTGAAATAAATCTAAACAAATCCCCAAAAAATCCTAAAAAAATCCTGAAAAAATCCTAAAAAATCCCAAAAATTCCTAAAAAATCCCATAAAATCCCCAAAAAATCCTGAAAAAAATCCCCAAAAATCCTGAAAAAATTCAAAAAATCCCCAAAAAGCCCCAAAAAATCCCAAAAACTCCCAAAAACTCCCCAATCTCCCTAATCTCCCCGTGTCCGTACTTGCTGCCCTGGTGCACGTAGGTGCTTCCTGTGCCCCTCGTCCTGCAGCAGCTCCCAAAACAACCCAAAATAACCCCCAAAACATCCTGAAACAAATTCAAAAACACCCCAAAAAACCTGAAAAAATCCCAAAAAATCCTGAAAAAATAAAAAAAAATCCCAAAAATCCCCAAAAATCCTGATAAAACTCCTAAAAATCCCAAAAATCTCCAAAAATCCTGATAAAAATCCCAAAAAATCCCAAAAACCCCAAAAATCCTGAAAAAACCCCAAAAATCCTGAAAAAAAATCCCTAAAAATACAAAAAATCTCAAAAAAATCCTAAAAATCCCAAAAATTCCCCAAAATCCCAAAAAATCCCCAAAATCCTAAAAAAATCCAAAAAAAATCCCCAAAAATCCCCAAAAACTCCCAAAAATCCCCCAATCCCCCAGCCCCCGTGCCCGTACTTGCTGCCCTGGTGCCTGCAGGTGCTTCCTGTACCCTCGTCCTGCAGCAGCTCCTCGGGCGCAGCCGCAGCCACTCGGGCCCGGAACCTTCCGGAACCTTCGGCGCCTTCCGGCCCTTGCGGCCGCGGGGAGGAGGCGGGGCCGGCGGGCCTGGGGGCGGGGCGGGCTCAGTGTGGGGCGGGGTCAGTATGGGGCGGGGTCAGGGCAGGGGCAGGGTCAGCGCGGGGGTGGAGTCAGCGTGGGAACGGTCACTGGGGTCCCTGGGGTCAGGGCAGGGCAATGGTCACTGGTCACTGGGGCCAGGGCAATGGTCAGTGGGAGACGGTCGGTGGTCAGTGAATGAACGCTCAGTGTGGTCACTGGGACTGGGACAATGGTCAGTGAATAAATGGTCAGTGGGCCAGGACAATGGTCAGTGGTCAGTGGGGTCAGTGAATAAATGGTCAGAGTGGTCAGTGTGGCCAGGGCAATGGTCACTGGGGCCAGGACAATGGTCAGTGGGGAACGGTCGGTGGTCAGTGAATGAACGCTCAGTGTGGTCAGTGGGACTGGGACAATGGTCAGTGAATAAATGGTCAGTGGGCCAGGACAATGGTCAGTGGGGTCAGTGAATAAATGGTCAGAGTGGTCAGTGTGGCCAGGGCAATGGTCACTGGGGCCAGGACAATGGTCAGTGGGGAATGGTCAGTGGTCAGTGAATGAACGCTCAGTGTGGTCAGTGGGACTGGGACAATGGTCAGTGAATAAATGGTCAGTGGGGCCAGGACAAAGGTCACTGGTCAGTGAATGAACGCTCAGTGTGGTCATGGACAGAGATCAGGGGTCAGTGGGGAATGGTCAGGGAGCAGGACAATGGTCACTGGTCAGTGGGGTCAGTGAATAAATGGTCAGTGGGGTCACTGGGGCAGGACAAAGGTCACTGGTCAGTGAATGAACGGTCAGTGTGGTCATGGGCAGAGATCAGTGCTCAGTGTGGTCAGTGGGAAAGCGGTCACTGGGGCTCGGACAATGGTCAGTGAATAAACAGTCAGTGGTCAGTGAATAAATGGTCACTGGGGCAGGACAACGGTCAGTGTGACAATGGTCAGTGCGGTCAGTATGCCAGGAGAATGGTCAGTGAATAAACGGCCAGCCCCACCCCCAGCCCACACTGACCCCCCAGCCCCCAGCCCCCGCACTGACCTGTCCATCTGCGGCCGTTGTCCCCAGCCCCACAGTGAGCCCCCAGCCACAGACTGACCCCAGACTGACCTGTCCATCTGCGGCCGTTGTCCCCAGCCCCACAGTGAGCCCCCAGCCACAGACTGACCCCAGACTGACCTGTCCATCTGCGGCCGTTGTCCCCAGCGCCCAGCAGCCCCCAGCCCCACACTGACCCCCCAGCCCCTGCACTGACCCCCAGCCCCCAGACTGACCCCAGACTGACCTGTCCGGCTGCGGCCGTTGTCCCCGCGCCCAGCAGCCCCAGACCCTGAACTGACCCTGAATGACCCCAGCCCTGCACTGACCCCCAGCCCCCAGACTGACCTGTCCACCTGCGGCCGTTGTCCCCGGGCCCAGCAGCCCCCAGAGCATGGACTGACCCCCGAGCCCCCACACTGACCCCCAGCCCCCAGACTGACCCCAGACTGACCTGTCCGGCTGCGGCCGTTGTCCCCGCGCCCAGCAGCCCCAGCCCCTGCACTGACCCCCAGCCCCCAGCCCCCCAGACTGACCTGTCCATCTGCGGCCGTTGGCCCCGGGCCCAGCAGCCCCCAGACCCTGCACTGACCCCCAGCCCCCAGACTGACCCCCGGGCTGCACTGACCTGTCCGGCTGCGGCCGTTCTCCCCCAGCGCCCAGCAGCCCCCAGAGCATGGACTGACCCCCAGACCCCAGACTGACCCCGCACTGACCTGTCCATCTGCGGCCGTTGTCCCCCAGCCCCCCAGCCCCCCAGACTGACCTGTCCATCTGCGGCCGTTGTCCCCAGGCCCAGCAGCCCCCAGCCCCCAGCCCCCCAGCCCCCAGACTGACCCCAGACTGACCTGTCCACCTGCGGCCGTTGTCCCCCGGGCCCAGCAGCCCCCAGACCCTGCACTGACCCCCAGACTGACCCCAGACTGACCTGTCCACCTGCGGCCGTTGTCCCCGCGCCCAGCAGCCCCCAGACCCTGCACTGACCCCCCAGCCCCCAGCCCCCAGACTGACCCCAGACTGACCTGTCCACCTGCGGCCGTTGTCCCCGGGCCCAGCAGCCCCAGACCCTGCACTGACCCCCCAGACTGACCCCAGACTGACCTGTCCACCTGCGGCCGTTGTCCCCGCGCCCAGCAGCCCCCAGACCCTGAACTGACCCTGAATGACCCCAGCCCCTGCACTGACCCCAGACTGACCTGTCCGGCTGCGGCCGTTATCCCCGCCCCAGCAGCCCCCAGAGCAGCGCCCGGTGCCGTCGTCGCGCGGAAGTGCAGCAGGCAGAAGAGCAGGATGGCCTGGGCCAGCCCCTCCACGTCCCCGCTCCGACAGGCGGCGCGGGAACCGGCCCGGGCGGCCAGCTCCGCCAGCGGCCCCACCTGCGGCAGCGACAGGGTTAACAGCGGCACGGAGGCGGGGAGGGGTTAACGGGGGCAGGAAAGGGTTAATGCGGCACGGAGAGGGGCAGGGAGGGGACAGGAGAGGGTTAATGGGGTCAGGAAAGGGTTAATGGGGGCAGGGAGGGGTCAGGAGAGAGGTCAGTAGAGGGTTAGCGGGGTCACTAAAGGGTTAACGGGGCAGGAGAGGGGCCAGGAGAGGGTTAGCGGGGCAGGAAAGGAGTTAACGCGGCACAGAGAGGGGCAGGGAGGGGACAGGAGAGGGTTAATGGGGCAGGGAACGCCCAGGGAGGGGCCAGGGAAAGGGTTAACAGGGGCAGGAGAGGGGCCAGGGAGGGGCCGGGAGAGGGGTTAATGGGGGCAGGAAAGGGTTAACGGGGCCAAGAGAGGGTTAATGGGGTAACTCAGGGGTCAGGAGAGGGTTAACGGGGCAGGGAGGGGGCCAGGGAGGGGGCAGGAGAGGGGTTAATGGGGGCAGGAAAGGGTTAACGGGGCCAAGAGAGGGTTAATGGGGTAACTCAGGGGTCAGGAGAGGGTTAACGGGGCACGGAGGGGCCAGGGAGGGAGCAGGAGAAGGTTAACAGGGTCAGGAAAGGGTTAACGGGGCCAGGAGAGGGGTTAATGGGGCCAGGAAAGGGTTAACGGGGTCAGGAAAGGGTTAACAGGGCAGGAGAGGGTTAATGGGGTCAAGAAAGGGTTAACGGGGTCAGGAAAGGGTTAACGGGGCAGGGAGGGTCCAGGGAGGGGCCAGGAGAGGGTTAACGGGGTCAGGAAAGGATTAATGGGGTCAGGGAATGGTCAGTGAGGGGTCAGGAAAGGGTTAATGGGGTCACTCAGGGGTCAGGGAGTGATCAGTGTGGTCACTCAGGGGTCAGTAAAAGGTTAACGGGGGTCAGTAAAGGGTTAATGAGGTCATTAAACGGTTAACGGGGGTCACTCAGGGGTCAGTAAAGAGTTAATGGGGTCAGTAAAGGGTCAGGGGTCACTCAGGGTCAGGAATGGCCACTGTGGTCACTAAGGAGTTAATGGGGTCACTAAAGGGTTAACGGGGTCAGCATGGCCAGTGTGGTCACTCTGGGGTCAGGGAATGGTCACTCAGGGGTCACTGTGGTCACTCAGGGTCACTCAGGGGTCAGTAAAGGCTCAGGGGGTCACTCAGGGGTCAGTAAAGGGTTAACTGGGTCAGCATGGCCAGTGTGGTCACCCAGGGTCACCTGGGGTCAGCTGACTGGTGGCCACACTGACCATCCAGGGACCATTCAGGTGACCCTAATGACCCCTGACTGACCCCAGAGTGACCGAATGACCCCTGACTGACCAAATGACCCCTGACTGACTGAATGACCCATAACTGACCCCAGAGTGACCACTGACCCAACTCACTGGAATGACCCTGACTGACCCATAACTGACCCTAACTAACCCCTGACTGACCTAACTGGTCACTGACTGACAACTGACCCCTAACTGACCCCTGACTGACCCAGACTGACCGAATGACCCTGACTGACCCCAGACTGACCCCTAACTGACCCCAGAGTGACCGAATGACCCCAGACTGACCCCTAACTTGACCCCTGACTGACCCCTGACTGACCCCAGAGTGACCGAATGACCCCAGGTGTGCTCACCCAAACACCATCAGGTGCTTCTCCACCCGGAAGCACTTCGCTCGCGGCCAGGTGACCCCTGACTGACCCTGACTGACCAAATGACCCCTGACTGACCCCAGGTGACCCTGAGTGACCCTGAGTGACCCCTAGGTGACCCCAGGTGTGCTCACCCAAACACCATCAGGTGCTTCTCACCCGGAAGCACTCGCTGCGGCCAGGTGACCCTGGGTGACCCTGGCTGACCAAATGACCCATAATTGCCCCAGAATGACCACTGACCCCTGACTGACCCTGACTAACTGAATAACCCCTGACTGACCCCAGGTGACCCTGACTGACCGAATGACCCCTGACCCCTGACTGACCCCTGACTGACCCCAGGTGACCCTGACTGATGGAATGACCCTTAACTGACTCCTGACTGACTGAGTGACCCCTAACTGACCCTAACTGACCCATAACTGACCCCTAGGTGACCCCAGGTGTGCTCACCCGAACACCATCAGGTGCTTCTCCACCCGGAAGCACTCGCTGCGGCCGAGAAAGGGCTGCGGGGGCGGCCGGAGGGGCTGCGGCCGGCTGCTGCCCGCCCTGCTGCCCGCCCCTGCTGACCGCTGTGCTGTCCGTGCTGTCCGTGCTGGCCGTGCTGACCGTGCTGACCCTGCTGGCCGCCGTGACCCGGCGGCGGGCGCGTGGGCGCTCCAGCCGCTCCAGCTCCTCGTCGCTGTCCAGCTCCGAGAAGTCCAGCAGGTCGTCGTCCCGCGTAGCGTGCTGAAGTGGCGAGTCTGCTTGCGCACCGCGGCGTGTCGATGACCAGCGTGTTCTGGAGCGGTCACCCAGCGGTCACTCCAGTGGTCAGTGCGGTCATTGAATGGTCAGTGCGGTCATTAACGGTCATTAAGCGGTCACTGTGCCCACTGACCACACCCGCTCTGCTTGCGCACCCGCTTGGCGTGTATGCGATGACCAGCGTGTTCTGGAATGGTCACCCAGCGGTCACTCAGTGGTCAGTGCGGTCAGTCAGTGGTCAGTGTGGTCACTCAGTGGTCAGTGTGGTCATTAACGGTCATTAAGCGGTCACTGTGCCCACTGACCACAGCCCGCTCTGCTTACGCACCCGCGGCGTGTCGATCACCAGCGTGTTCTGGAGCGGTCACCCAGCGGTCACTCAGCGGTCAGTCAGTGGTCAGTGCAGTCATTAATGGTCAGGGCAGTCATTAATGGTCATTAAATGGTCACTGTGCCCACTGCCCACAGCCCGCTCTGCTTGCGCACCTGCGGGCGTGTCCATCACCAGCGTGTTCTGGAGCGGCCACTCAGTGGTCAGTGTGGTCACTCAGCGGTCAGTGTGGTCAGTCTGACTGCCCAGATAACCCCGCCCAGGTGAGCTCACCTTGCTGTTGAGCAGCTCCAGGTCCAGGTGAGCTCACCTGTCCCCAGATAACCCGCCCAGGTGAGCTCACCTGTCCCCAGGTAACCCGCCCAGGTGAGCTCACCTTGCTGTTGAGACAGCTCCAGGTCCAGGTGAGCTCACCTGTCCCCAGGTAACCCCGCCCAGGTGAGCCTCACCTTGCTGTTGAGCAGCTCCAGGTCCAGGTGAGCCCCTCCTGCCCAGGTACCTGTGCCCAGGTAGAGCTCACCTTGCTGTTGAGCAGCTCAGGCCCAGGTGAGCCCCTCCCTGCCCAGGTAGCCCCGCCCAGGTGAGCTCACCTTGCTGTTGAGCAGCTCCAGGCCCAGGTGAGCCCCTCCTGCCCAGGTAACCCGCCCAGGTGAGCTCACCTTGCTGTTGAGCAGCTCCAGGCCCAGGTGAGCCCCTCCTGCCCAGGTACCTGTGCCCAGGTGAGCTCACCTTGCCGTTCAGCAACTCAGGCCAGGTAGAGCTCACCTGTCCCCATGTACCTGTGCCCAGGTGAGGCTCACCTTGCTGTTGAGCAGCTCAGGTCCAGGTGAGCCCCTCCCTGCCCAGGTACCTGTGCCCAGGTGAGGCTCACCTTGCTGTTGAGCAGCTCCAGGTCCAGGTGAGCCCCTCCTGCCCAGGTAACCCCGCCCAGGTGAGCTCACCTTGCTGTTGAGCAGCTCCAGGCCCAGGTGAGCCCCTCCCTGCCCAGGTACCTGTGCCCAGGTGAGCTCACCTTGCTGTTGAGCAGCTCCAGGTCAGGTCTGCCTTCTTGGCCCACTTCTGCCAGAAGTTGGGGTCGTCCAGCGCGATGTCCGTGCGGTTCTCGGACGCCCTGAAGCTGGCCTGGGGGAGGGCACAGCGGTCAGCGCCGCACCTGGCACACACCTGGATACAGCCGGACACACCTGGCACACACCTGGGCACACCTGGCACACACCTGGGCACACCAGGATACACCTGGCACACACCTGGGCACACCTGGGGACACACCTGGGCACACCTGGGCACAGCCAGACACACCTGGATACAGTCAGACACACCTGGCACACACCTGGGCACACCTGGCACACACCAGGGCACACCTGGACACAGCCAGACACACCTGGAGCACACCTGGATACACCTAAGCACATCTAGGCACACCTGTTTCACCTGTCGCACACCTGTTTCACCTGTCCCATACCTGTCTCACCTGTCCCAGTACCTGTCTCACCTACGTCACACCTGTGTCTCACCTTGGCAAAGGTGGATCCCTTCCTCGCTCTCGATGGTGATTGTCGTGGTTCTCCTCAGCAGGATCTGCTCGATGGAGCTCACCTGTCCCCATATCTGTCCTGTATCTATCCCATACCTGTCTCACCTGTGCCCATACCTGTCCCACCTGTGTCTCACCTTTGCAAAGGTAGACCCTTCCCCTCGCTCTCGATGGTGATTGTCGTGGTTCTCCTCAGCGGGATCTGCTTCGATGGAGCTCACCTGTGCTGTATCTATCTCACCTGTCCCATACCTGTCCTGTACCTATCCCATACCTGTCTCACCTGTCCCACCTGTCCCACCCGTGTCTCACCTTGGCAAAGGTAGACCCTTTCCCTAACGCTCGATGGTTATTGTTGTTCTTCTCCTCAGCAGGATCTGCTCGATGGAGTTCACCTGTCCTGTATCTATCACATACCTGTCCTCACCTGTCCCGTACCTGTCTCACCCTGTCCCACCTGTGTCTCACCTTGGCAAAGGTGGATCCCTTCCTCGCTCTCGATGGTGATGGTGGTTGTTCTCCTCAGCAGGATCTGCTCGATGGAGCTCACCTGTCCCATACCTGTCCTGTATCTATCACACCTGTCCCATACCTGTCTCACCTGTCCCATATCTGTCTCACCTGTCCCATACCTGTCCCACCCGTGTCTCACCTTGCAAAGGTGGATCCTTTCCCCTCACTCTCGATGGTTATCGTTGTTGTTCTCCTCAGCAGGATCTGCTCGATGTCCTCCTCGCAGAACTTGGCGCCCTCGCCGTCCTGCGTCCATGATGGCGGCGTGAGGCGCCCTGCACAGCAGGTCCTCGATCTCCTTCTTGGAGAACTGCTGGATCTGCAACCCAGAACCTGCTCTGGAACCCCAAAAAATTTCATCTGGAACCCCAAAGCCTGCTCTGGAACCCCAAAAACCTCATCTGGAACCCCAAAAACCTGATCTGGAACCCCAAAAATCAGATTGGGGCTCCAAAAATCAACCCGGAACCAAATGCTAAACTCCAAAACCCAGCGAGAAACAGAGACTATCCTCGATCTCCTTCTTGGAGAACTGCTGGATCTGCAACCCAAAAACCTGCTCTGGAACCCCAAAAATCTCATCTGGAACCCCATAGCCTGCTCAGGAACCCCAAAAATCAACCTGGAACCAAATGTAAAACTCCAAAACCCAAATGAGTAACAGAGCTGTCCTCGATCTCCTTCTTGGAGAACTGCTGGATCTGCAACCCAGAACCTCATCTGGAACCCCAAAAATCTCATCTGGAACCCAGAACCTGCTCTGGAACCCCAAAAACCTCATCTGGAACCCCAAAAATCAGATTGGGGCTCCAAAAATCCAACCCGGAACCAAATGTAAAACTCAAAACCCAAATGAGTAACAGAGCTGTCCTCGATCTCCTTCTTGGAGAACTGCTGGATCTGCAACCCAAAAACCTGATCTGGAACCCCAAAAACCTCATCTGGAGCCCCAAAACCTGCTCTGGAACCCCCAAAAATCTGACCAGCGTTCCCAAAATCCTCCAAAATCCAACCTGGGACCCCGAAATAGCAGCCTAAAATCCCAACTGTCCTCGATCTCCTTCTTGGAGAACTGCTGGATCTGCAACCCAGAACCTCATCTGGAACCCCAAAACTCTCACCTGGAACCCCAAAAACCTTATCTGGAACACCCAAACCAAACCTGGCCTCCCAAAATCCAACTCAGAACCAAACGTAAAACTCCAAAACCAAGCGAGAAACAGAGCTGTGAGTCGATCTCCTTCTGAGAACTGCTGGATCTGGAACCCAAAAACCTGATCTGGAACCCCAAAATCTGATCTGGAACCCCAAGCCTGCTCTGGAACCCGCCAAAATCTGACCATGCGTTCCCAAAATCCTCAAAATCCAACTGGACTCGAAATAGCAGCTTAAAATCCCAACTGTCGCTCGATCCCTGCTTGGAGAACTGCTGGATCTGCAGCTTAGAGCCTCATCTGGAACCCAGAACCTGCTCTGGAACCCCAAAAATCTGATCTGGAACCCCAAAATATAATCTGGAACCCCAAAAAAAAAATCTGCTCAGGCATAAAAAATGACCTGGAACCACACAAAATTATTTGGTCTGGAACCCCAAAAAATATTACCTGGAACTCCAAAATGTGACCTGGAACCCCAAAATTATCTGACCTGGAACCCCCAAGATTATCAGACCTGGAACCCCAAGATATGACCTGGAACCCCAAAATATGACCTGGAACCCCAAAGTATCCATCCCTCTGTCCATCCTGTGTCCGTGTGTCCATCCCCTCACCCCAGCGATATTTCCATCCCCTGCCGGACATGGACTTGCAGCACGGCATGTCCAGCCCTGTGTCCGTGTGTCTGTGTGTCCATCCCCATGTCCCCATGTCCATCCCCATGTCCAGTGTCCATCCCCATGTCCGTGTGTCCAGCCCGATGTCCGTGTGTCCATCCCGTGTGTCTGTTGTCCGATGTGTCCATCCCTGTGTCCGTGTGTCCATCCAATGTGTCCATCTGTCACTCACCCCAGCAATGTTTCCCATCCCGACCAGACATGGACTGCAACGCGGCTTTGTCAGTCCCGTGTCTGTGTGTCCGTATGTGTCCATGCCGATGTCCATATGTCCATTCCGTGTCCGTTATGTCCATCCCGTGTCCGTGTCCGTGTGTCCAGCCCGTGTCCTGTGTGTCCGTGTGTCCATCCCGTGTCCGTGTGTCCATCCCCCTCACCCCAGCGATATTTCCATCCTGCCAGACATGGACTGCAGCTGCTGGCTTTGTCCAGCCCGCTGGTTCTGTGTCCAATATGTCCATCCCTGTGTCCGTGTGTCCCATCCCAGTGTCCCATCTCACTCACCCCAGCAATGTTCCCCATCCCTGCCAGACATGGACCTCAGCACGGCTTTGTCCAGCCCGATGTGTACAATAATGTGTTATCCCTCATGTCCGTGTGTCATCCTGCAGTGTCCATCTGTCCACTCACCCCAGCAATGTTCCATCCCTGCCAGACATGGACTGCGAGCCACGGCACGTTCCAGCTCCTGTGCCCGAAAACGTGTGTCCGTGTAATGTCCCATCCCCGTGTCCGTTAATGTCCCATCCCTCGTGTCTCGTGTGTCTCGTGTGTCCCGCTCCAGTGTCCGTGTTCAGTGTCCCTGTGTCCGTGTGACCCATCCCTCGTGTCACGGTCCAGTGCAATCTATCCTAGTGTCCATCCCTACTCACCTCTGTAGCGAGCAGCTCCCTATCCCAAGCCAGTACTACGGGACTGCAGCGCGCTTTGTGCCAAGCCTCCCTGTCTGTGTGTCCGTGTGTCCTAGTGTGCCATCCCTGTGTCCGTGTGTCCATCCTCGTGTCTGTGTGTCCGTTGATGGCCATCCCCGTGTCCATCCTCGTGTCTGTGTGTCCGTTGTTGTCCATCCTCGCAGGTCCAGTGTGTTCATCCCCACTCACTCCCAGCACATATGCCTCATCCCCGCCGGACATGGACTGCCGCACGGCTTTGTCCAGCCCTGTGTCCGTGTGTTCATCCTGTGTCTGTGTGTCCATCCCTGTGTCCATCCCCATGTCTGTTGTTGTCCGTGCGTGTCCGTGTGTTCCATCCCCACTCACTCCCTTAGCAATGTTCCCATCCTCAGCCGCAGACATGGACTGCAGCACGGCTTTGTCCAGCCCTGTGTCCATGTGTCCATGCCCGTGTCCATGTCATTCCATGTCCGTTGGTCCATCTGTCCTCACCCCAGCAATGTTTCCATCCCTGCCGACATGGACTGCGCGCACGGCTTTGTCCAGCCCCGTGTCCGTGTGTCCATCCCGGTGCGTGTGTTCATCCCCATACTTGGCAATGTTCCATCCCTGCGGACATGACTGCAGCAGCTTTGTCAGCCCTGTGTCCGTGGCCCATCCCGTGTCAAGTGTGTTCCATCCTGTCATCTCACCCCAGCAATGTTCCCATCCCTGCCCAGACATGGACTGCAGCACGGCTTTGTCCAGCCCCCGTGTCTGTGTGTCCATCCCTGTGTCCGTGTGTCCATCCCTGTGTCCCTGCGTCCAGTGTCCATCCCAATGTCCATCTGTCACTCTACTCCCAGCAATGTTCCTCATCCTGCCACAGACATGGACTGCAGCACGCCTTGTCCAGCCCCGTGTCTGTGTCCAGTCCGTGTGTCCATCCCTGTGTCCGTAGTGTCCGTGTGCCATCCCCAGCTCACTCCTAGCAATGTTCTCTATCCTCTGGAGGCATGGACTGCAGCACGGCTTTGTCCAGCCCCGTGTCCGATGTGTCCATCCTCCATGTCCCTGTGTCCATGTGTCCATCCCAGTGTCCATCTGTCACTCACCCCAGCAATATTCCCATCCCTGCCAGACATGGACTGCAGCACGAGCTTTGTCCAGCCCGCGTGTCTGTGTGTCCGTGTGTCAGCCCCGTGTCTGTGTGTCCGTGTGTCCATCCCCATGTCCGTGTGTCCAGTGTGTCCGTGTGTCCATCCTCACTCACCCCAGCAATGTTCCCATCCCTGCCAGACATGGACTGCCGCACGGCTTTTGTCAGCCCCAGCTTCAGGCTCGCCTTGTCGAACATTTCCCTCTCAGCACGAGTTGCGCGTGATCAGCCGGTAAACCTTGACAGCCTTGCTCTGCCCGATGCGGTGGCAGCGAGCCTGGGCCTGGGGGGGAACAAATCCCAAAAATTAACCACATCCAGGGACCCCAAATCCTGTCCTGGGACCCCAAAATCACATCCAGGGACCCCAAAATCCCATCCTGTGACCCCAAATCCTGTCCTGTCACAGCCTTGCTCTGCCCGATGCGGTGGCAGCGAGCCTGGGCCTGGGGGAACAAATCCCAAAAATTAACACATCCAGGGACCCCAAATCCTGTCCAGGGACCCCAAAATTCACATCCAGGACACCAAATCCCAGTCCTGTCACAGCCTTGCTCTGCCCGATCTGGTGGCAGCGAGCCTGGGCCAGGACAAATCCCAAAATTAATAAGCACTTCCCAAAGGACCCCAATCTGTCACAGGGACCCCAAGTCACCCAGTCGGACCCCAAATCCCATCCTGTGATGACCCCAAATCCGTCCTGTCACAGCCTTGCTCTGCCGATGCGCGGTGGCAGCGCGAGCCTGGGCCTGGGGGAACAAATCCCAAAGATCAACACCATCCCAAAACCCCAGGTCCTGTGCCTGGGACCCCAAATCGCCAGGTTGTGACCCCACGATCCCAATCAGTGGCCCCAGATCCCATCCTGTCGCAGCCTTGCTAACTGCACCGATAGACGGTGGCGTTTCAGCTCAGGGAGCCTGGGCCTGGGTCGTCTGATTCGATCTGTCTATCGACTATCTGTTTATGTTTTTGATCGATCTGTTTGGTTGTTATGTTGACAAATCCCATTTAGATCAGTGCCCGGCCAGGGACCCCAGATGGCCGATGTCCAGGGGGACCCCGAATCTCATCCAGAGTACCCCGAATCCCGTCCAGGTGACCTCAGTGTAGTGGTGACTCCGACCAATCACCTTGCTCGGCCCGATGCGGATGGCAGCGAGCCCTAAGGCCTGGGGAGAATCAAATCCCAAAAATCATCCCATCCCAAAAAATCCCAAAAAAATCCCAGTCTGTGCCCAAAATCCCAATCTGTGACCCCAAATCCCATCCTGTCACAGCCTTGCATACTGCCGATCGGTGGCAGCGAGCCTGGGCCTGGGGGAACAAATCCCAAAATTAACCCATCCCAAAACCCCAAATCCGTCCAGGGACCCCAAAATCCCATCCAGGGACCCCAAAATCCCAATCTGTGACCCCAAATCCCGTCCTGTCACAGCCTTGCTCTGCCCGATGCGGTGGCAGCGAGCCTGGGCCTGGGGAGAATCAAATCCCAAAAATTAACCCATCCCAAAATCCCAAATCCCCATCTGTGACCCCAAAATCCCAATCTGTGACCCCAAATCCCGACCAATCACCGCCTTGCTCTGCCCGATGCGGTGGCAGCGAGCCTGGGCCTGGGGAGAAACAAATCCCAAAAATCATCCCATCCCAAAATCCCAAAATCCCAATCTGTCACCCCAAAATCCCAATCTGTGACCCCAAATCCCGTCCTGTCACAGCCTTGCTCTGCCCGATGCGGTGGCAGCGAGCCTGGAGCCTGGGGGAAACAAATCCCAAAATTAACCCATCCCAAAATCCCAAACCTGTCCGGGACCCAATCCATCAGGGACCCCAAAATCCCAATCTGTGACCCCAAATCCCGACCAATCACAGCCTTGCTCTGCCCGATCCGCGGTGGCAGCGAGCCTGGGCCTGAGGAGGAACAAATACCAAAAAATAATCCCATCCCAAAACCCCAAATCCCCATCCCAGAACCCCAAATCCCATCCAGGGACCCCAAATCCTGTCCAGGTACCCCAAATTCCATCCAGATACCCGAAATCCCATCCAGTGAGCGCCAAACCTGTCACCCAAATTTTACCTGGAGACCATTCCTGGTGTTCCAGAAGCTCCAAACCCCCAAATTTTACCTGTCAGGTCATTCTGGGGTCTCAGTGACCCAAATCTCACCTGTAGGTCATTCTAGGGGTCCCAGTGACCCCAAATCTGCTCAAATTTTACCTGCAGGTCATTTCTGGGGGTCTCAGTGACCCCAAATCTCACCTGCAGGTTATTCCTGGGGAGTCTCAGTGACCCAAATCTCACCTGCAGATCATTTTGGGGTTCCAGTCCGAGTCAAAGATGATGCAGGTGTAGGCTGCGCGTCAGGTTGATGCCAGCCCACCCCAGAGGTGACCCCACACCTGCCCCAGTGACCCCAAACCCACTGACTGACCCCACCCCTGCCCCAGGTGTACCTGCAAGTCGTTCTGGGGTTCCAATCAGAATCAAAGATGATGCAGGTGTCGGCTGCAGTCAGGTTGATCGCCCACCCCATGGAGTGACCCCAAACCTGCCCCAGTGACCCCCAAGCCCCACTGAGTGACCCCACACCTGCCCCAGGTGTACCCCACCCTGCCCCAGGTGTACCTGCAGGTCGTTCTGGGGGTTCCAGTCAGAATCAAAGATGATGCAGGTGTCGGCTGCAGTCAGGTTGATGCCCAGCCCACTGAAGTGACCCCAAACTCCACTGAGTGACCCCAAACCTGCCCCAGCGACCCCACACCTGCCCCAGGTGTACCTGTAGATCATTCTGGGGGTTCCAGTCCGAGTCAAAGATGATGCAGGTGTCGGGCTGCAGTCAGGCTCGATGCCCAGCCCATGGAGTGACCCCAAACCCCACTGAGTGACCCCCAAACCCCACTGAGTGACCCCAGTGACCACCCCTGCCCCAGGTGTGTACCCACACCTGCCCCAGGTAGCACCTGTAGATCATTCTGGGGGTTCCAATCAGAATCAAAGATGATGCGAAGTGTCGGCTGCAGTCAGGTTGATGCCCACCCCATGGAGTGACCCCAAACCTGCCCCAGTGACCCCAAAACCCACTGGGTGACCCCACACCTGCCCCAGGTGTACCCCACACCTGCCCCAGGTGTACCTGCAGGTCGTTTTGGGGGTTCCAGTCCGAGTCAAAGATGATGCAGGTGTCGGCTGCAGTCAGGTTGATGCCCAGCCCCCCGGCCCGCGTGCACAGCAGGAACACGAAGCGATCCGAGTCCGGCCGGCTGAAGCGGTCGATGGCGGCCTGGCGCAGGTTCCCCCTGACACGCCCATCGATCCTTTCATAGGGGTACCTAAAACCCAAAATGTCCCAGAATTTATCCCCAAAAATCCAAAATCTGCACCCCAAAATCCCTGGGTTTAACCCTAAAATCCTTGAGTTTAATCCCAGAGCGATCGATGGCGGCCTGGCGCAGGTTACCCCGGACACGCCCATCGATCCTTTCGTAGGAGTACCTGGAACCCAAAGTGTCCCAAAAGTTACACCCAAAAATCCAAAATCTGCACCCAAAATCCTCGGGTTTAACCCTAAAATCCTGGGTTTAACCCCAGAAGCGGTCGCATGATTCCCTGGCGCAGGTTCCTCGACCTGCCATCGATCCTTTCATGAGAGGTACCTAAAACCACAATGTCCCAAAAGAATTTTAAAAATCAAAATTTCAAAATCCCTGGGTTTAACCCTAAAATCCCTGGGTTTTAACCCCAAAACAATCCTGATTGTAGGTTCCCCTGACCCTGCCATCGATCCTTTCATAGAGGTACCTGGAACCCGAAATATCCCAAAATCTACACCCCAAAAATCCAAAATTACACCAAAATCTCTGGGTTTGTACCCAAAATCCCAGTGTTTCCCCCAGCCCCGTTTCTGGATGAGGCACTCCTCCAGCATGCCCTTGTTTTTCCTATTTTTCTCTCATTTTTTTCTACCATTTTTTCCATTTTCTCACTATTTTTCTGCCGTTTTCCCCATTTTCCCCATTTTCTCATTTTCATCGATTTTCCCCATTTTTCGCTCGTTTTTCCCCATTTCTTCACCGATTTTCCCCATTTTTTTGTTTCTCCCCAAAACCCCATGTTTCCCCCCAGCCCCACACGCTTCTGGATGAGGCAGTCCTCCAGCATGTCCCTGGTTTTTCCCATTTTCTCTCATTTTTGTCACCATTTTTTCCATTTTCTCACTATTTTTCTGCCGTTTTTCCCCATTTTTTCACCGATTTTCCCCATTTCTCACCCTTCTTCTCTCATTTCTCCCCGTGTTTCCCCCAGCCCCACTCGTTTCTGGATAGAGGCAGTCCTCCAGGATGTCCTTGATTTTTCCCATTTTTTCTCATTTTTTACCCGATTTTTCCTATTTTTTCTCTATTTCTTCACCGATTTTCCCCTATTTCTCCACCGCTTTTCCCCATTTTTCACCGATTTTCCGTATTTTCTCACACTTTTCTCCCATTTTCCCCCGTGCTGCCCCCAGCTCCACCGTTTCTGGATGAGGCAGTGCTCCAGGATGTCCCTTGGTTTTTCCTATTTTTCTCTCATTTTATCATCATTTTCCTCTATTTTCCCCATTTTTTCACCGTTTTTCCCCATTTTTCACCGATTTTCCTATTTTTTCACTGTTCCTCCCCAAATCCCCGTGTTTCCATCGGAAATCACCGTTTCTGGATGAGGCAGTCCTCCAGGATGTCCTTTGATTTTTTTTCACCATTTTTCCCATTTTCCCCTATTTTCCCCATTTTTCGTGGTTTCCCGTTTTTCGCCGTTTTCCCGTTTTTCACCGATTTTCCCCATTTTTCCACTGTTCCTCCCCAAATCCCCGTGTTTCCATCTGGAATCACCGTTTCTGGATGAGGTAGTCCTCCAGGATGTCCAGGCAGCGCACCATCTGGGAGAACACCAGCACCTTGTGGCCGCCGGCGCGCAGCCGCGGCAGCAGCTTGTCCAGCAGCACCAGCTTCCCTGCGGAGCGCACCAGCGCCTGCAGCGCCAGGTCTGGGGGTGCAGGGGAGGGCAGGGAGTCCCGGAGCTCGGCCACGATCTGCTCCTCTGCACCTGCACAGGTAACACAGGTGAGATACGACAGGTGAGACAGGTGTGCATGAGTTAGCTATCACTGGCACCAGCGCCTGCAGGAGCCAGGTCTGGGGTGGGGGACGGGAGGGAGTCACGGAGCTCGGCCACGATCTGCTCCTCTGCACCTGCACAGGTGAGACACAACAGGTATCACAGGTGAGACAGGTGAGACAGGTGAGACAGGTGAGCATGGTTAGCCATCACTGGCACCAGCGCCTGCAGCGCTCAGGTCTGGGGGGCGGGGAGAGGGCAGGGGAGTCCCGGAGCTCGGCCACGATCTGCTCCTCTGCACCTGTACAGACAGGTGAGACAGGTGAGACAGGTGAGCATCGTTAACTATTGCTGGTACCAGCACTGACCATCCCTGACCACTCACTGACCAGCACTGACCAGCACTGAGCACTGGTAACCAGCACTAACTGACCCCCCCATTGACCCCAGAGAGTCCCGGAGCTCGGCCACGATCTGCTCCTCTGCACCTGTACAGGTAACACAGGTAACACAGGTGAGACAGGTGAGACAGGTGAGCATGGCTATCACTGGCACCAGCGCCTGCAGCGCCAGGTCTGGGGGCGGGGGGGACGGGAGGGAGTCCCGGAGTTCGGCCACGATCTGCTCCTCTGCACCTGCACAGGTGAGACAGGTGAGACAGGTGAGACAGGTAACACAGGTAAGACAGGTGAGACACGTAACACAGGTGAGACAGGTGTGCGTGGTTAGCTATCACTGGCACCAGCGCCTGCAGCGCCAGGTCCGGGGGTGGAGGGGAGGGAGTCACGGAGCTCGGCCACGATCTGCTCCTCTGCACCTGGGCAGACAGGTGAGACAGGTGAGATGGGGACACTTGACACAGGACAGGTGAGACAGGACAGGTGAGACAGGACAGGGGTGGTTGCAGCACTTGCGCAGCTCCGTCATGGTGTTGAGCAGGTGTGTCTGTATGTACCCAGGTGTGTCTGTATGTGCTCAGGTGTGTGTGTATGTGCTCAGGTGTGTGTGTACGTGCTCAGGTGTGTCTGTATGTACCCAGGTGTGTGTATATGTGCTCAGGTGTGTCTGTATGTACCCAGGTGCGGCTCCAGGTGTGTATGTATCTGTATCTATGTGTCCCCAGGTGTCCCCAGGTGTATCCCCAGGTGCCCCCAGGTGCCCCCAGGTGCTCACCGTTGATGAGGTAGGGGTGGTTGCAGCACTGCGCAGCTCCATCATGGAGCAGGTGTGTGTGTATGTGCTCAGGTGTGTCTGTATGTGTATGTACGTGTCCCCAGGTGCCCCCAGGTGCCCCTAGGTGTCCCCAGGTGCCCTCAGGTGTATCCCCAGGTGCTCACCGTTGATGAGGTAGAGGTGGTTGCAGCACTTGCACAGCTCCATCATGGTGTTGAGCAGGTGTGTGTGTATGTGCTCTGGTGTACCCAGGTGTATCTGTATGTTCCCAGGTGTGTCTGTACGTGTCCCCAGGTGCTCCCAGGTGTCCCCAGGTGCCCCCAGGTGTATCCCCAGGTGTGCTCACCGTTGATGAGGTAGGGGGTGGTTGCAGCACATGCTAGCTCCATCATTGAGCAGGTGTGTCTGTATGTACCCAGGTGCGCTCAGGTGTATCTGTACGTGTCCCCAGGTGTCCCCAGGTGTCCCCCAGGTGCCCCCAGGTGCTCACCGTTGATGAGGTAGGGGTGGTTGCAGCACTTGTGCAGGTGTTGAGCAGGTGTGACTGCACTCAGGTGTATCTATGTGCACTCAGGTGTGTATCTATGTGTTCCCAGGTTACCCAGGTGTGTCTATGTGTCCCCAGGTGTATCCCCAGGTGCTCACCGTTGATGAGGTAGGAGTGGTTGCAGCACTTGCGCGAGCTCCATCATGGAGCAGGTGTTTCTGTATGTGCCCAGGTGTGTCTGTATGTGCTCAGGTGTGTCTGTATGTGCCCAGGTGCGTCTGTATGTGCTCAGGTGTGTCTGTATGTGCTCAGGTGTGTCTGTATGTACCCAGGTGTGTGTGTATGTGCTCAGGTGTGTCTGTATGTGCTCAGGTGTGTCTGTATGTGCTCAGGTGCGGTCAGGTGTGTATGTATCTGTACATATGTGTACTCAGGTGTCCCCAGGTGCCCCCAGGTGCCCCCAGGTGCTCCCCAGGTGCGCTCACCGTTGATGAGGTAGGGGTGGTTGCAGCACTTGCGCAGCTCCATCATGGTGTTGGAGCAGGTGTGTCTGTATGTGCTCAGGTGTGTCTGTACGTGTCTCTATGTGCTCAGGTGTGTATCTATGTGTCCCCAGGTGTCCCCAGGTGCCCCCAGGTGCCCCAGGTGCTCACCGTTGATGAGGTAGGGGTGGTTGCAGCACTTGCGCAGCTCCATCATGGTGTTGAGCAGGTGTGTCTGTATGTGCTCAGGTGTATCTGTATGTGTCCCCAGGTGTGTATCTATGTATCCCCAGGTGTCCCCAGGTGCCCCCAGGTGTACCCCAGGTGCGCTCACCGTTGATGAGGGTAGGGGTGGTTGCAGCACTTGCGCAGCTCCATCATGGAGCAGGTGTGACTGCACTCAGGTGTACCCAGGTGTATCTGTATGTGCTCAAGTGTGTCTGTATGTGTATGTACGTGCCCCAGGTGCCCCCAGGTGTATCCCCAGGTGTGCTCACCGTTGATGAGGTAGGGGTGGTTGCAGCACTTGCGCAGCTCCATCATGGAGCAGGTGTGTCTGTATGTGTCTGTACGTGTCTGTATGTGTACTCAGGTGTCCCCAGGTGCCCCCAGGTGCCCCCAGGTGTGCTCACCGTTGATGAGGTAGGGGTGGTTGCAGCACTTGCGCAGCTCCATCATGGAGCAGGTGTGTATGTACCCAGGTGTATCTGTATGTTCCCAGGTGTGTCTGTATGTACCCAGGTGTATCTGTATGTACCAGGTGTGCTCAGGTGTATATGTATCTGTATCTATGTGTCCCCAGGTGTCCCCAGGTGCCCCCAGGTGTGCTCACCGTTGATGAGGTAGGGGTGGTTGCAGCACTTGCACAGCTCCATCATGGAGCAGGTGTGTCTGTATGTGCTCAGGTGTGTCTGTATGTGCTCAGGTGT
>JAKWBO010001789.1:0-10429 GCA_034336685.1 Luscinia luscinia | reverse complement strand
GCGGGGTAGACCTATTACCGCTAGCGGTCCGGCCTTACGCCCGCCCGCGAGGTGACCTGTTGCCGCTAGCCGGTCTTACACTTCGCGCCGCGCCCTGAGTAGACCTGTTGCCCTTAGCCGGTCTCTGCCTTCGCGCCCGGCCTCGGGGAATAGACCTGTTGCCGCTAGCCGGTCCGAGCCTTCGCGCCGCGCGCCTTGGACCAGACCTGTTGCCGCTAGCCGGTCTTTGCCTTCAGCGCCAGCGCCTGCGGTAGACCTGTTGCCGCTAGCGGTCTCGGCCTTCGCGCCCCGCGCGGTAGACCTGTTGCCGCTAGCGGTCTCGGCCTTCGCGCCCGCCCGCTGGGTAGACCTGTTGCCGCTAGCCGGTCTCGGCCTTCCGCGCCCGCGCAGAGGGTAGACCTGTTGCCGCTAGCGGTCTCGGCCTTTCGCGCCCGTCCGCAGGAGTAGACCTGTTGCCGCTAGCGGTCTCGGCCTTTCGCGCCGCGCCCAGCGGTAGACCTGTTGCCGCTAGCGGTCTCGGCCTTCGCGCCGCGCCACGCCGCGGTAGACCTGTTGCCGCTAGCCGGTCTCGGCCTTCAGCGCCGCGCGCCGTGGTAGACCTGGTGCCGCTAGCGGTCTCGGCCTTTCGCGCGCCAGCGCGCGGTAGACCTTGTGCCGCTAGCCGGTCTCGGCCTATGGCGCCCCGCCGCGGGGTAGAGCTGGTGCCGTCCGCCTTTCGCGCCCTATGACCTTCCCTTAACCGGGAAGGCCGGCGGACACCAGGTCTACCCCTTTCTCGGGAATGCCGGCGGACACCAGGTCTACCTCTTAAGCGGGAATGCCGGCGGACACCAGGTCTACCCCTTAAGCGGGAATGCATGCGGACACCAGGTCTACCCCTTAATCGGGAATGCAGGCGGACAACAGGTCTACCCCTTAATCGGGAATGCAGGCGGACAACAGGTCTACCCCTTAAGCGGGAATGCCGGCGGACACCAGGTCTACCCCTTAATCGGGAATGCAGGCGGACAACAGGTCTACCCCTTAATCGGGAATGCAGGCGGACAACAGGTCTACCCCTTAAGCGGGAATGCCGGCGGACAACAGGTCTACCCCTTAATCGGGAATGCAGGCGGACAACAGGTCTACCCCTTAATCGGGAATGCAGGCGGACAACAGGTCTACCCCTTAAGCGGGAATGCAGGCGGACAACAGGTCTACCCCTTAAGCGGGAATGCAGGCGGACAACAGGTCTACCCCTTAAGCGGGAATGCCGGCGGACACCAGGTCTACCCTTAGCGGGAATGCAGGCGGACACCAGGTCTACCCCTTAAGCGGGAATGCCGGCGGACACCAGGTCTACCCCTTAATCGGGAATGCAGGCGGACAACAGGTCTACCCCTTAATCGGGAATGCAGGCGGACAACAGGTCTACCCCCTAATCGGGAATACAGGCGGACAACAGGTCTACCCCTTAAGGCGGGAATGCCGGCGGACACCAGGTCTACCCCTTAAGCGGGAATGCAGGCGGACAACAGGTCTACCCCTTAAGCGGGAATGCAGGCGGACACCAGGTCTACCCCTTAAGCGGGAATGCAGGCGGACAACAGGTCTACCCCTTAATCGGGAATGCGGGCGGACAACAGGTCTACCCCTTAAGCGGGAATGCGGGCGGACAACAGGTCTACCCCTTAAGCGGGAATGCAGGCGGACAACAGGTCTACCCCTTAGCGGGAATGCAGGCGGACAACAGGTCTACCCCTTAATCGGGAATGCAGGCGGACACCAGGTCTACCCCTTGTCGGGAATGCAGGCGGACAACAGGTCTACCCCTTAATCGGGAATGCGAGGCGGACAACAGGTCTACCCCTTAATGCGGGAATGCAGGCGGACAACAGGTCTACCCCTTAAGCGGGAATGCAGGCGGACAACAGGTCTACCCCTTAATCGGGAATGCAGGCGGACAGCAGGTCTACCCTTACGCGGGAATGCCGGCGGACAACAGGTCTACCCTTATCTCGGGAATGCAGGCGGACAACAGGTCTACCCTTAATGCGGGAATGCAGGCGGACAACAGGTCTACCCCTTAATCGGGAATGCAGGCGGACAACAGGTCTACCCCTTTAGCGGGAATGCAGGCGGACAACAGGTCTACCCCTTAGGCGGGAATGCATGCGGACACCAGGTCTACCCCTTAATCGGGGAATGCAGGCGGACAACAGGTCTACCCCTTAAGCGGGAATGCACGGCGGACACCAGGTCTACCCCTTAATCGGGAATGCAGGCGGACAACAGGTCTACCCCTTAATCGGGAATGCAGGCGGACAACAGGTCTACCCCTTAAGCGGGAATGCAGGCGGACACCAGGTCTACCCCTTAATCGGGAATGCAGGCGGACAACAGGTCTACCCTTTGTCGGGAATGCCGGCGGACAACAGGTCTACCCCTTAATCCGGGAATGCAGGCGGACAGCAGGTCTACCCCTTAATCGGGAATGCAGGCGGACAACAGGTCTACCCCTTAATCGGGAATGCAGGCGGACAACAGGTCTACCCCTTAGTCGGGAATGCAGGCGGACAACAGGTCTACCCTTAATCGGGAATGCAGGCGGACAACAGGTCTACCCCTTAAGCGGGAATGCCGGCGGACAACAGGTCTACCCCTTAATCGGGAATGCAGGCGGACAACAGGTCTACCCCTTCGGATGCGGCGGACAGTCTATCGGGAATGCAGGCGGACAACAGGTCTACCCTTAAGCGGGAATGCGGGCGGACACCAGGTCTACCCCTTAAGTCGGGAATGCAGGCGGACAACAGGTCTACCCTTGGCGGGAATGCCGGCGGACAACAGGTCTACCCCTTAAGCGGGAATGCAGGCGGACAACAGGTCTACCCCTTAAGCGGGAATGCCGGCGGACAACAGGTCTACCCCTTAATCGGGAATGCAGGCGGACACCAGGTCTACCCCTTAGTCGGGAATGCAGGCGGACAACAGGTCTACCCCTTAAGCGGGAATGCAGGCGGACAACAGGTCTACCCCTTTCTCGGGAATGCCGGCGGACAACAGGTCTACCCCTTAATCGGGAATGCAGGCGGACAACAGGTCTACCCCTTAAGCGGGAATGCAGGCGGACAACAGGTCTACCCCTTTCTCGGGAATGCCGGCGGACAACAGGTCTACCCTTAATCGGGAATGCCGGCGGACAACAGGTCTACCCCTAATCGGGAATGCGGGCGGACAACAGGTCTACCCCTTAAGCGGGAATGCCGGCGGACAACAGGTCTACCCCTTAATCGGGAATGCAGGCGGACAACAGGTCTACCCCTTAAGCGGGAATGCCGGCGGACACCAGGTCTACCCCTTAAGCGGGAATGCATGCGGACAACAGGTCTACCCCTTAAGCGGGAATGCCGGCGGACACCAGGTCTACCCCTTAGTCGGGAATGCAGGCGGACAACAGGTCTACCCCTTAAGCGGGAATGCAGGCGGACACCAGGTCTACCCCTTAATCGGGAATGCAGGCGGACAACAGGTCTACCCCTAATCGGGAATACGGGCGGACAACAGGTCTACCCCTTAAGTGGGAATGCGGGCGGACAACAGGTCTACCCCTTAAGCGGGAATGCAGGCGGACAACAGGTCTACCCCTTTCTCGGGAATGCCGGCGGACAACAGGTCTACCCCTTAATCGGGAATGCCGGCGGACAACAGGTCTACCCCTTAATCGGGAATGCAGGCGGACAACAGGTCTACCCCTTTAGCGGGAATGCAGGCGGACACCAGGTCTACCCCTTAAGCGGGAATGCATGCGGACACCAGGTCTACCCCTTAATCGGGAATGCAGGCGGACAACAGGTCTACCCCTTAAGCGGGAATGCCGGCGGACAACAGGTCTACCCCTTAAGCGGTAATGCATGCGGACACCAGGTCTACCCCTTAATCGGGAATGCAGGCGGACAACAGGTCTACCCCTTAATCGGGAATGCAGGCGGACACCAGGTCTACCCCTTAAGCGGGAATGCATGCGGACACCAGGTCTACCCCTTAAGCGGGAATGCAGGCGGACAACAGGTCTACCCCTTTCTCGGGAATGCCGGCGGACAACAGGTCTACCCCTTAATCGGGAATGCAGGCGGACAACAGGTCTACCCCTTAAGCGGGAATGCAGGCGGACAACAGGTCTACCCCTTAATCGGGAATGCAGGCGGACAACAGGTCTACCCCTAATCGGGAATACGGGCGGACAACAGGTCTACCCCTTAGCGGGAATGCCGGCGGACAACAGGTCTACCCCTTAATCGGGAATGCAGGCGGACAACAGGTCTACCCCTTAAGCGGGAATGCCGGCGGACAACAGGTCTACCCCTTAAGCGGGAATGCCGGCGGACAACAGGTCTACCCCTTACTCGGGAATGCCGGCGGACAACAGGTCTACCCCTTAATCAGGAATGCAGGCGGACAACAGGTCTACCCTTAAGCGGGAATGCAGGCGGACAACAGGTCTACCCCTTAGTCGGGAATGCAGGCGGACAACAGGTCTACCCCTTAATCGGGAATGCAGGCGGACAACAGGTCTACCCCTTAATCGGGAATGCGGCGGACAACAGGTCTACCCCTTAAGCGGGAATGCCGGCGGACAACAGGTCTACCCCTTAATCGGGAATGCAGGCGGACAACAGGTCTACCCCTTAGTCGGGAATGCAGGCGGACAACAGGTCTACCCCTTAGTCGGGAATGCAGGCGGACAACAGGTCTACCCCTTAATCGGGAATGCAGGCGGACAACAGGTCTACCCCTAAGCGGGAATGCCGGCGGACAACAGGTCTACCCCTTAATCGGGAATGCAGGCGGACAACAGGTCTACCCTTAAGCGGGAATGCAGGCGGACACCAGGTCTACCCCTTAATCGGGAATGCAGGCGGACAACAGGTCTACCCCTTAATCGGGAATGCAGGCGGACAACAGGTCTACCCCTTAAGCGGGAATGCGGGCGGACAACAGGTCTACCCCTTAGTCGGGAATGCAGGCGGACAACAGGTCTACCCCTTAATCGGGAATGCAGGCGGACACCAGGTCTACCCCTTAGTCGGGAATGCAGGCGGACACCAGGTCTACCCCTTAATCGGGAATGCAGGCGGACAACAGGTCTACCCCTTAGCGGGAATGCCGGCGGACAACAGGTCTACCCCTTAATCAGGAATGCAGGCGGACAACAGGTCCTACCCTTAAGCGGGAATGCAGGCGGACAACAGGTCTACCCCTTATAGCGGGAATGCAGGCGGACACCAGGTCTACCCCTTAAGCGGGAATGCAGGCGGACACCAGGTCTACCCTATAATCGGGGAATGCAGGCGGACAACAGGTCTACCCCTTAATCGGGAATGCGGGCGGACAACAGGTCTACCCCTTAATCGGGAATGCCGGCGGACACCAGGTCTACCCCTTAAGCGGGATGCAGGCGGACAACAGGTCTACCCCTTAAGCGGGAATGCCGGCGGACAACAGGTCTACCCCTTAATCGGGAATGCAGGAGCGGACAACAGGTCTACCCTTAAAGCGGGAATGCCGGCGGACAACAGGTCTACCCCTTATCGGGAATGCAGGCGGACAACAGGTCTACCCCTTAGTCGGGAATGCAGGCGGACAACAGGTCTACCTTAGTCGGGAATGCAGGCGGACACCAGGTCTACCCCTTAGTCGGGAATGCAGGCGGACACCAGGTCTACCCTTAATCGGGAATGCAGGCGGACAACAGGTCTACCCCTTTAGCGGGAATGCCGGCGGACAACAGGTCTACCCTTAATCGGGAATGCAGGCGGACAACAGGTCTACCCCTTAATCGGGAATGCAGGCGGACAACAGGTCTACCCCTTAAGCGGGAATGCAGGCGGACAACAGGTCTACCCCTTAATCGGGAATGCAGGCGGACAACAGGTCTACCCCTTAATCGAGAATGCAGGCGGACAACAGGTCTACCCCTTAAGCGGGAATGCAGGCGGACAGCAGTCTACCCCTTAAGCGGGAATGCAGGCGGACAACAGGTCTACCCCTTAAGCGGGAATGCCGGCGGACAACAGGTCTACCCCTAGTCGGGAATGCGGGCGGACAACAGGTCTACCCCTTAGTCGCGGGAATGCAGGCGGACAACAGGTCTACCCCTTAGTCGGGAATGCAGGCGGACAACAGGTCTACCCCTTAAGCGGGAATGCCGGCGGACACCAGGTCTACGCCTTGGCGGGAATGCAGGCGGACAACAGGTCTACCCCTTGTCGGGAATGCCGGCGGACAACAGGTCTACCCCTTAATCGGGAATGCAGGCGGACACCAGGTCTACCCTTAATCGGGAATGCAGGCGGACAACAGGTCTACCCCTTAAGTCGGGAATGCAGGCGGACAACAGGTCTACCCCTTAGTCGGGAATGCAGGCGGACAACAGGTCTACCCTTAATCGGGAATGCAGGCGGACACCTAGGTCTACCTTAAGCGGGAATGCACGGCGGACAACAGGTCTACCCCTTAGTCGGGAATGCAGGCGGACAACAGGTCTACCCCCTTAGCGGGAATGCAGGCGGACAACTAGGTCTGCCCCTTAATCAGGAATGCAGGCGGACAACAGGTCTACCCCTTGTGCGGGAATGCCAGGCGGACAACAGGTCTACCCTTAATCGGGAATGCAGGCGGACAACAGGTCTACCCCTTAATCGGGAATGCAGGCGGACAACAGGTCTACCCCTAATCGGGAATGCAGGCGGACAACAGAGTCTACCCTTAAGTCGGGAATGCAGGCGGACAACAGGTCTACCCCTTAAGCCGGGAATGCCGGCGGACAACAGGTCTACCCCTTAGCGGGAATGCCGGCGGACAACAGGTCTACCCCTTAGTCGGGAATGCCGGCGGACAACAGGTCTACCCCTTAAGTCGGGAATGCAGGCGGACAACAGGTCTACCTCTTGGCGGGAATGCAGGCGGACAACAGGTCTACCCCTTAATCGGGAATGCAGGCGGACACCAGGTCTACCCCTGTAAGCGGGAATGCAGGCGGACAACAGGTCCTACCCCTTAGTCGGGAATGCAGGCGGACAACAGGTCTACCCCTTAGTCGGGGAATGCAGGCGGACAACAGGTCTACCCCTTAAGCGGGAATGCAGGCGGACAACAGGTCTACCCCTTAAGCGGGAATGCAGGCGGACACCAGGTCTACCCCTTAAGTCGGGAATGCAGGCGGACACCAGGTCTACCCCTTAAGCGGGAATGCCGGCGGACAACAGGTCTACCCCTTAGTCGGGAATGCCAGGCGGACAACAGGTCTACCCCTAGTCGGGAATGCAGGCGGACACCAGGTCTACCCCTTAGCGGGAATGCAGGCGGACAACAGGTCTACCCCTTACTCGGGAATGCCGGCGGACAACAGGTCTACCCCTTAATCGGGAATGCCGGCGGACAACAGGTCTACCCTTAATCGGGAATGCAGGCGGACAACAGGTCTACCCTTAATCGGGAATGCCGGCGGACAACAGGTCTACCCCTTAATGCGGGAATGCAGGCGGACAACAGGTCTACCCCTTAGGCGGGAATGCAGGCGGACAACAGGTCTACCCCTTAAGCGGGAATGCAGGCGGACAACAGGTCTACCCCTTAAGCGGGAATGCGGCGGACATCAGGTCTACCCTTAAGTCGGGAATGCAGGCGGACAACAGGTCTACCCCTTAAGTCGGGAATGCAGGCGGACACCAGGTCTACCCCTTAATCGGGAATGCAGGCGGACAACAGGTCTGCCCCTAATCGGGAATGCGGGCGGACAGCAGGTCTACCCTTAAGCGGGAATGCGGGCGGACAACAGGTCTACCCCTTAAGCGGGAATGCAGGCGGACAACAGGTCTACCCCTTCGGGGAATGCCGGCGGACACAGGTCTACCCCTTAGCGGGAATGCCGGCGGACAGCAGGTCTACCCCTTAATCGGGAATGCAGGCGGACAACAGGTCTACCCCTTGGCGGGAATGCAGGCGGACAACAGGTCTACCCCTTGGCGGGAATGCATGCGGACACCAGGTCTACCCCTTAGTCGGGAATGCAGGCGGACAACAGGTCTACCCCTTAAGCGGGGAATGCCGGCGGACAACAGGTCTACCCCTTAAGCGGGAATGCATGCGGACACCAGGTCTACCCCTTAATCGGGAATGCAGGCGGACAACAGGTCTACCCCTTAAGCGGGAATGCAGGCGGACACCAGGTCTACCCCTTAAGCGGGAATGCATGCGGACACCAGGTCTACCCCTTAATCGGGAATGCAGGCGGACAACAGGTCTACCCCTTAATCGGGAATGCCGGCGGACAACAGGTCTACCCCTTAATCGGGAATGCAGGCGGACAACAGGTCTACCCCTTAAGCGGGAATGCAGGCGGACAACAGGTCTACCCTTAAGCGGGAATGCAGGCGGACAACAGGTCTACCCCTTAATCGGGAATGCAGGCGGACAACAGGTCTACCCCTTAAGCGGGAATGCCGGCGGACAACAGGTCTACCCCTTAATCGGGAATGCAGGCGGACAACAGGTCTACCCCTTAGTCGGGAATGCAGGCGGACACCAGGTCTACCCCTTAGTCGGGAATGCAGGCGGACAACAGGTCTACCCCTTAATCGGGAATGCAGGCGGACAACAGGTCTACCCCTTAATCGGGAATGCAGGCGGACAACAGGTCTACCCCTTGATCGGGGAATGCAGGCGGACAACAGGTCTACCCCTTTATCGGGAATGCCGGCGGACAACAGGTCTACCCCTTAAGCGGGAATGCAGGCGGACACCAGGTCTACCCCTTAAGCGGGAATGCAGGCGGACAACAGGTCTACCCCTTAAGCGGGAATGCCGGCGGACAACAGGTCTACCCCTTAGTCGGGAATGCAGGCGGACAACAGGTCTACCCCTTAAGCGGGAATGCAGGCGGACAACAGGTCTACCCCTTAAGCGGGAATGCAGGCGGACACCAGGTCTACCCCTTAATCGGGAATGCAGGCGGACAACAGGTCTACCCCTTAAGCGGGAATGCCGGCGGACAACAGGTCTACCCCTTAATCGGGAATGCAGGCGGACAACAGGTCTACCCCTTAATCGGGAATGCAGGCGGACAACAGGTCTACCCCTTAATCGGGAATGCAGGCGGACAACAGGTCTACCCCTTAAGCGGGAATGCAGGCGGACACCAGGTCTACCCCTTAATGCGGGAATGCAGGCGGACAACAGGTCTACCCCTTAATCGGGAATGCAGGCGGACAACAGGTCTACCCCTTAATCGGGAATGCCGGCGGACACCAGGTCTACCCCTTAATCGGGAATGCAGGCGGACACCAGGTCTACCCCTTAAGTCGGGAATGCAGGCGGACAACAGGTCTACCCCTTAGTCGGGAATGCAGGCGGACAACAGGTCTACCCCGCTGGCTGGGTAGACCTGGTGTCCTCGGAAGATGCGCTAAGGGTCGCTGTTTTCGGCTGCCTCCGGCTGCCTCATCGTAGGAGCGGCGTGCTCCGCTGCGCCACCCGGTCACCTAAACTTCGTTCTCTTGTGCTCGTCGGCCTCCTGGGCCCGCTTGTCCGTATCATGGGAGACAGGGTTACAGGCGGTCTCCCGCAGGCTGTGCAGTGCCTGTGTCCGTAGGCGGAAAAGAAGCGGCGCGCGAGGCGGTCGTGCCGGCCCAGGAACCGTACCGCCAATGCACGGCAAGGACTCTCCCGTGGCCTTGTCCGGCATTCCCGTAACCCCAGTTGACTGAGACAGGTGGAGCGAGGCGAGCTGCTCCCGGCCCGGGCCAGGCGAGCGAGGGGGCGCGAGGCGGAGAAAGCCGCCGGCGTGTCCCGCTGCGGCCCGGCTGCTGCCGGTTCCGTGGAAAAAAGAGTGCAGCGGGCGAGATCACGAGCTGCACCCGGCCCAGGCGGCGCGGGCGAAAGAAGCGAGCAGCGAGAGAGAAGCCGCGGCGCGTGTCCGCTCGGCCCGGCTGCTGCGGTTTCGCGAGCGACGTCGCGAGCTGTGCTCCCGGCCCAGGCCAGGTGAGGCGGGAGACCGAGAAGCGAGGCGCAAGCCGCGGCGCGTGTCCCGCTCCGGCCCGGCTGCTGCCGGTTTTCGCAGCGGCGATCGCGAGCTGTGCTCCCGGCCCAGAGCCAGGTGGCGGGGAGACCAGCGAGCGAAGCCGCGGCCGCGTGTCCGCTCCGGCCGGCTGCTGCCGGTTCCGCAGCGGCGATCGCGAGCTGTGCTCCCGGCCCAGGCCAGGTGAGGCGGGGGAGACCCGAAGCGAGGCGAAGCTTGCGAGCGCGTGTCCGCTCGGCCCGGCTGCTGCGGTTCGCAGCGGCGATCACGAGCTGTGCTCCCGGCCCAGGCCAGGTGAGCGGGGAGACCCGAGAGCGAGGCGAAGCCGCGGCGCGTGTCCAGCTCCGGCCCGGCTGCTGCCGGTTTCGCGAG
>JAKWBO010001788.1:0-10435 GCA_034336685.1 Luscinia luscinia | reverse complement strand
GGCCATTCTTTGTGCAATTTCTGGGGATTTCTGTCTTTCTTAGTGGGTATTTTTAGGCATTTTCCTGGGTTGCTAAGGTTCAATTTATGCTGGATTTTTTCCTGATGTTTTCCCCAATAATGCTTGGAATTTTGACTGGTTTGGGCTGTTTCAGTGTCGATTTTAGGACTATTTCTGGCCATTTTCATATGGATTTTGAGGGGATTTTTTGTTTCTTAGTGCCAATTTGGTAGGCTGATTTTCCCTGGATTTTTCCTCATGCTATCCCATCGATCCTTGGTATTTTGGCAGATTGTAGATGGTTTTTGTACAGATTCCTGGAGATTTTGGGCCATTTTTGCATTTTTGGGGGATTTTGGGCCATTTAAAGTCTCATTTCCTTGGAAGTTTGCCCAGATATTTTTCCAGTTTTTTCCTCAGAAATTCCAGGTCACTCCCTGGGTTTTGGGCCAGGTATTAGGAGTTTTTCTGGCCATTCTTTGTGCAATTTCTGGGGGATTTTTGTCTTTCTTAGTGGGTGTTTTTAGGCAATTTCCTGGGTTGCTAAGGTTCAATTTATGCTGGATTTTTTCCTGATGTTTTCCCCAATAATGCTTGGAATTTTGACCGGTTTGGGCTGTTTCAGTGTCGATTTTAGGACTATTTCTGGCCATTTTCATATGGATTTTGAGGGGATTTTTTGTTTCTTAGTGCCAATTTGGTAGGCTGATTTTCCCTGGATTTTTCCTCATGCTATCCCATCGATCCTTGGTATTTTGGCAGATTGTAGATGGTTTTTGTACAGATTCCTGGAGATTTTGGGCCATTTTTGCACCATTTTGGGGTTTTGGGCCATTTAAAGTCTCATTTCCTTTGGAAGTTTGCCCTCTTATTTTTCCACTTTTTCCCTTAGAAAGTCCAGGTCACTCCCTGGGTTTTGGGGCAGATATTCGGAGTTTTTCTGGCCATTTTTGGTGCAATTTCTGGAGGATTTCTGTGTTTTTTAGTAGGAATTTTTAGGCATTTTCCTGGGTTGCTAAGGTTCAATTTATGCTGGATTTTTTCCTGATGTTTTCCCCAATAATGCTTGGAATTTTGACCGGTTTGGGCTGTTTCAGTGTCGATTTTAGGACTATTTCTGGCCATTTTCATATGGATTTTGAGGGGATTTTTTGTTTCTTAGTGCCAATTTGTTAGGCTGATTTTCCCTGGATTTTTCTGGATGCTATCCCATCGATCCTTGGTATTTTGGCAGATTGTAGATGGTTTTTGTACAGATTCCTGGAGATTTTGGGCCATTTTTTGGGGGGATTTTGGGCCATTTAAAGTCTCATTTCCTTTGGAAGTTTGCCCAGATATTTTTCCAGTTCTTTCCTCAGAAATTCCAGGTCACTCCCTGGGTTTTGGGCTATGTATTAGGAGTTTTTCTGGCCATTCTTTGTGCAATTTCTGGGGGATTTTTGTCTTTCTTAGTGGGTATTTTTAGGCGATTTCCTGGGTTGCTAAGGTTCGCTTTTCCTGGATTTTTCCCGGATGTTTTCCCCAATAATGCTTGGAATTTTGACCTGTTTGGACTGTTTCAGTGTCGATTTTAGGACTATTTCTGGCCATTTTCATATGGATTTTGAGGGATTTTTTGTTTCTTAGTGCCAATTTGTTAGGCTGATTTTCCTGGATTTTTTCCTGATGTTTTCCCCAATAATGCTTGGAATTTTGACCTGTTTGGACTGTTTCAGTGTCGATGTTAGGACTATTTCTGGCCATTTTCATATGGATTTTGAGGGGATTTTTTGTTTCTTAGTGCCAATTTGGTAGGCTGATTTTCCCTGGATTTTTCCTCATGCTATCCCATCCATCCTTCGTAATTTGGCAGATTGTAGATGGTTTTTGTACAGATTCCTGGAGATTTTGGGCCATTTTTGCATTTTTGGGGGATTTTGGGCCATTTAAAGTCTCATTTCCTTTGGAAGTTTGCCCAGTTATTTTTCCAGTTTTTTCCTCAGAAATTCCAGGTCACTCCCTGGGTTTTGGGCCAGATATTAGGAGTTTTTCTGGCCATTTTTTGTGCAATTTCTGGGGATTTCTGTCTTTCTTAGTGGGTATTTTTAGGCAATTTCCTGGGTTGCTAAGGTTCAATTTATGCTGGATTTTTTCCTGATGTTTTCCCCAATAATGCTTGGAATTTTGACCGGTTTGGGCTGTTTCAGTGTCGATTTTAGGACTATTTCTGGCCATTTTCATATGGATTTTGAGGGATTTTTTGTTTCTTAGTGCCAATTTGGTAGGCTGATTTTCCCTGGATTTTTCTGGATGCTATCCCATCGATCCTTGGTATTTTGGCAGATTGTAGATGGTTTTTGTACAGATTCCTGGAGATTTTGGGCCATTTTTTGCATTTTTGGGGGATTTTGGGCCATTTAAAGTCTCATTTCCTTTGGAAGTTTGCCCAGTTATTTTTCCAGTTTTTTCCTCAGAAATTCCAGGTCACTCCCTGGGTTTTGGGCCAGGTATTAGGAGTTTTTCTGGCCATTCTTTGTGCAATTTCTGGGGGATTTTTGTCTTTCTTAGTGGGTGTTTTTAGGCAATTTCCTGGGTTGCTAAGGTTCAATTTATGCTGGATTTTTTCCTGATGTTTTCCCCAATAATGCTTGGAATTTTGACCGGTTTGGGCTGTTTCAGTGTCGATTTTAGGACTATTTCTGGCCATTTTCATATGGATTTTGAGGGGATTTTTTGTTTCTTCGTGCCAATTTGTTAGGCTGATTTTCCCTGGATTTTTCCTCGATGCTATCCCATCGATCCTTGGTATTTTGGCAGATTGTAGCTGGTTTTTGTACAGATTCCAGGAGATTTTGGGCCATTTTTTTCATTTTTTCTGGGGGGTTTGGGCCATTTAAAGTCTCATTTCCTTTGGAAGTTTGCCCAGTTATTTTTCCACTTTTTTCCTTAGAAAGTCCAGGTCACTCCCTGGGTTTTGGGCCAGATATTAGGAGTTTTTCTGGCCATTTTTGGTGCAATTTCTGGAGGATTTCTGTGTTTTTTAGTAGGAATTTTTAGGCATTTTCCTGGGTTGCTAAGGTTCAATTTATGCTGGATTTTTTCCTGATGTTTTCCCCAATAATGCTTGGAATTTTGACCGGTTTGGGCTGTTTCAGTGTCGATTTTAGGACTATTTCTGGCCATTTTCATATGGATTTTGAGGGGATTTTTTGTTTCTTAGTGCCAATTTGGTAGGCTGATTTTCCCTGGATTTTTCCTGGATGCTATCCCATCAATCCTTGATATTTTGGCAGATTGTAGATGGTTTTTGTACAGATTCCTGGAGATTTTGGGCCATTTTTTGCATTTTTTCTGGGGGTTTTGGGCCATTTAAAGTCTTTTTTCCTTTGGAATTTTGCCCAGTTATTTTTCCAGTTTTTTCCTCAGAAATTCCAGGTCCCTCCCTGGGTTTTGGGCCAGGTATTAGGAGTTTTTCTGGCCATTCTTTGTGCAATTTCTGGGGGATTTTTGTCTTTCTTAGTGGGTGTTTTTAGGCAATTTCCTGGGTTGCTAAGGTTCAATTTATGCTGGATTTTTTCCTGATGTTTTCCCCAATAATGCTTGGAATTTTGACCGGTTTGGGCTGTTTCAGTGTCGATTTTAGGACTATTTCTGGCCATTTTCATATGGATTTTGAGGGGATTTTTTGTTTCTTAGTGCCAATTTGGTAGGCTGATTTTCCCTGGATTTTTCCTCATGCTATCCCATCCATCCTTGGTATTTTGGCAGATTGTAGATGGTTTTTGTACAGATTCCTGGAGATTTTGGGCCATTTTTTGCATTTTTTGGGGGGGATTTTGGGCCATTTAAAGTCTCATTTCCTTTGGAAGTTTGCCCAGTTATTTTTCCAGTTTTTTCCTCAGAAATTCCAGGTCACTCCCTGGGTTTTGGGCCAGGTATTTGGAATTTTTCTGGCCATTCTTTGTGCAATTTCTGGGGGATTTTTGTCTTTCTTAGTGGGTATTTTTAGGCATTTTCCTGGGTTGCTAAGGTTCAATTTATGCTGGATTTTTTCCTGATGTTTTCCCCAATAATGCTTGGAATTTTGACCGGTTTGGGCTGTTTCAGTGTCGATTTTAGGACTATTTCTGGCCATTTTCATATGGATTTTGAGGGGATTTTTTGTTTCTTAGTGCCAATTTGTTAGGCTGATTTTCCCTGGATTTTTCCGGATGTTTTCCCATCAATCCTTGATATTTTGGCAGATTGTAGATGGTTTTTGTACAGATTCCTGGAGATTTTGGTCCATTTTTGCACCATTTTGGGGGTTTTGGGCCATTTAAAGTCTCATTTCCTTTGGAAGTTTGCCCAGTTATTTTTCCAGTTTTTTCCTCAGGAATTCCAGGTCACTCCCTGGGTTTTGGGCCAGTTATTAGGAGTTTTTCTGGTCATTCTTTGTGCAATTTCTGGAGGATTTTTGTCTTTCATAGTGGGTATTTTTAGGCAATTTCCTGGGTTGCTAAGGTTCAATTTATGCTGGATTTTTTCCTGATGTTTTCCCCAATAATGCTTGGAATTTTGACCGGTTTGGGCTGTTTCAGTGTCGATTTTAGGACTATTTCTGGCCATTTTCATATGGATTTTGAGGGGATTTTTTGTTTCTTAGTGCCAATTTGTTAGGCTGATTTTCCCTGGATTTTTCCGGATGTTTTCCCATCAATCCTTGATATTTTGGCAGATTGTAGATGGTTTTTGTACAGATTCCTGGAGATTTTGGTCCATTTTTTGCATTTTTTGGGGGGGATTTTGGGCCATTTAAAGTCTCATTTCCTTTGGAAGTTTGCCCAGATATTTTTCCAGTTCTTTCCTCAGAAATTCCAGGTCACTCCCTGGGTTTTGGGCTATGTATTAGGAGTTTTTCTGGCCATTCTTTGTGCAATTTCTGGGGGATTTTTGTCTTTCTTAGTGGGTATTTTTAGGCGATTTCCTGGGTTGCTAAGGTTCGCTTTTCCTGGATTTTTCCTGATGTTTTCCCCAATAATGCTTGGAATTTTGACCGGTTTGGGCTGTTTCAGTGTCGATTTTAGGACTATTTCTGGCCATTTTCATATGGATTTTGAGGGGATTTTTTGTTTGTTAGTGCCAATTTGGTAGGCTGATTTTCCCTGGATTTTTTCCTGATGTTTTCCCCAATAATGCTTGGAATTTTGACCGGTTTGGGCTGTTTCAGTGTCGATTCTTAGGACAATTTCTGGCCATTTTCATAGGGATTTTGAGGGGATTTTTGTTTCTTAGTGCCAATTTGGTAGGCTGATTTTCCCTGGGTTTTTCCTCATGCTATCCCATCGATCCTTGATATTTTGGCAGATTGTAGATGGTTTTTGTACAGATTCCTGGAGATTTTGGTCCATTTTTTGCATTTTTTGGGGGGGATTTTGGGCCATTTAAAGTCTCATTTCCTTTGGAAGTTTGCCCAGTTATTTTTCCAGTTCTTTCCTCAGAAATTCCAGGTCACTCCCTGGGTTTTGGGCCAGTTATTAGGAGTTTTTCTGGCCATTTTTCGTGCAATTTCTGGAGGATTTCTGTGTTTTTTAGTAGGAATTTTTAGGCATTTTCCTGGGTTTCTGACGTTCAATTTATGCTGGTTTTTTCCTGATGTTTTCCCTAATAATGCTTGGAATTTTGACCGGTTTGGGCTGTTTCAGTGTCGATTTTAGGACTATTTCTGGCCATTTTCATATGGATTTTGAGGGATTTTTGTTTCTTAGTGCCAATTTGGTAGGCTGATTTTCCCTGGATTTTTCCTCATGCTATCCCATCGATCCTTGGTATTTTGGCAGATTGTAGATGGTTTTTGTACAGATTCCTGGAGATTTTGGGCCATTTTTTGCATTTTTGGGGGTTTTGGGCCATTTAAAGTCTCATTTCCTTTGGAAGTTTGCCCAGTTATTTTTCCACTTTTTTCCTTAGAAAGTCCAGGTCACTCCCTGGGTTTTTGGGGCAGAGTATTCGGAGTTTTTCTGGCCATTTTTGGTGCAATTTCTGGAGGATTTCTGTGGTTTTTAGTAGGAATTTTTAGGCATTTTCCTGGGTTGCTAAGGTTCAATTTATGCTGGATTTTTTCCTGATGTTTTCCCCAATAATGCTTGGAATTTTGACCGGTTTGGGCTGTTTCAGTGTCGATTTTAGGACTATTTCTGGCCATTTTCATATGGATTTTGAGGGATTTTTGTTTCTTAGTGCCAATTTGGTAGGCTGATTTTCCCTGGATTTTTCTCATGCTATCCCATCGATCCTTGGTATTTTGGCAGATTGTAGATGGTTTTTGTACAGATTCCTGGAGATTTTGGGCCATTTTTGCAGTTTTGGGGGGTTTTGGGCCATTTAAAGTCTCATTTCCTTTGGAAGTTTGCCCAGATATTTTTCCAGTTCTTTTCCTCAGAAATTCCAGGTCACTCCCTGGGTTTTGGGCAGGTATTAGGAGTTTTTCTGGCCATTCTTTGTGCAATTTCTGGGGATTTTTGTCTTTCTTAGTGGGTATTTTTAGGCGATTTCCTGGGTTGCTAAGGTTCGCTTTTCCTGGATTTTTCCTGATGTTTTCCCCAATAATGCTTGGGAATTTTGACCTGTGTTTGGGCTGTTTCAGTGTCGATTTTAGGACTATTTCTGGCCATTTTCATATGGATTTTGAGGGATTTTTTGTTTCTTAGTGCCAATTTGTTAGGCTGATTTTCCCTGGATTTTTTCCTGATGTTTTCCCCAATAATGCTTGGAATTTTGACCTGTTTGGACTGTTTCAGTGTCGATTTTAGGACTATTTCTGGCCATTTTCATATGGATTTTGAGGGGATTTTTTGTTTCTTAGTGCCAATTTGTTAGGCTGATTTTCCCTGGATTTTTCCTCATGCTATCCCATCAATCCTTGCTATTTTGGCAGATTGTAGATGGTTTTTGTACAGATTCCTGGAGATTTTGGGCCATTTTTTGCACCATTTTGGGGTTCTGGGCCATTTTAAGTCTCAATTCCTTGGAAGTTTGCCCTCTTATTTTTCCACTTTTTTCCCTTAGAAATTCCAGGTCACTCCCTGGGTTTTGGGCCAGTTATTAGGAGTTTTTCTGGCCATTTTTGTGCAATTTCTGGAGGATTTCTGTGTTTTTTAGTAGGAATTTTTAGGCATTTTCCTGGGTTGCTACAGCGTTCAATTTATGCTGGATTTTTCCTGATGTTTTCCCTAATAATGCTTGGAATTTTGACCTGTTTGGACTGTTTCAGTGTCGATTTTAGGACTATTTCTGGCCATTTTCATATGGATTTTGAGGGATTTTTTGTTTCTTAGTGCCAATTTGGTAGGCTGATTTTCCCTGGATTTTTCCTGATGCTATCCCATCAATCCTTGCTGTTTTGGCTGATTGTAGATGGTTTTTGTACAGATTCCTGGAGATTTTGGGCCATTTTTGCATTTTTGGGGGATTTTGAGCCATTTAAAGTCTCATTTCCTTTGGAAGTTTGCCCAGTTATTTTTCCAGTTTTTTCCTCAGAAATTCCAGGTCACTCCCTGGGTTTTGGGCCAGGTATTAGGAGTTTTTCTGGCCATTCTTTGTGCAATTTCTGGGGATTTTTGTCTTTCTTAGTGGGTATTTTTAGGCAATTTCCTGGGTTGCTAAGGTTCAATTTATGCTGGATTTTTCCTGATGTTTTTCCCCAATACTGCTTGGAATTTTGACCGGTTTGGACTGTTTCAGTGTCGATTTTAGGACTATTTCTGGCCATTTTCATATGGATTTTGAGGGGATTTTTTGTTTCTTAGTGCCAATTTGGTAGGCTGATTTTCCCTGGATTTTTCCTCATGCTATCCCATCGATCCTTGATATTTTGGCAGATTGTAGATGGTTTTTGTACAGATTCCTGGAGATTTTGGGCCATTTTTTGCATTTTTGGGGAGTTTGGCCATTTAAAGTCTCATTTCCTTTGGAAGTTTGCCCAGTTATTTTTCCAGTTTTTTCCTCAGAAATTCCAGGTCACTCCCTGGGTTTTGGGGCCAGATATTCGGAGTTTTTCTGGCCATTCTTTGGTGCAATTTCTGGGGATTTCTGTCTTTCTTAGTGGGTATTTTTAGGCATTTTCCTGGGTTGCTAAGGTTCAATTTATGCTGGATTTTTTCCTGATGTTTTCCCCAATAATGCTTGGAATTTTGACTGGTTTGGGCTGTTTCAGTGTCGATTTTAGGACTATTTCTGGCCATTTTCATATGGATTTTGAGGGGATTTTTTGTTTCTTAGTGCCAATTTGGTAGGCTAATTTTCCCTGGATTTTTCTCGATGCTATCCCATTGATTCTTGGTATTTTGGCAGATTGTAGATGGTTTTTGTACAGATTCCTGGAGATTTTGGGCCATTTTTTGCATTTTTGGGGGATTTTGGGCCATTTAAAGTCTCATTTCCTTTGGAAGTTTGCCCAGATATTTTTCCAGTTCTTTCCTCAGAAATTCCAGGTCACTCCCTGGGTTTTGGGCTATGTATTAGGAGTTTTTCTGGCCATTCTTTGTGCAATTTCTGGGGGATTTTTGTCTTTCTTAGTGGGTATTTTTAGGCGATTTCCTGGGTTGCTAAGGTTCGCTTTTCCTGGATTTTTCCTGATGTTTTCCCCAATAATGCTTGGAATTTTGACCTGTTTGGACTGTTTCAGTGTCGATTTTAGGACTATTTCTGGCCATTTTCATATGGATTTTGAGGGGATTTTTTTGTTTCTTAGTGCCAATTTGGTAGGCTGATTTTCCCTGGATTTTTCCTGATGTTTTCCCCAATAATGCTTGGAATTTTGACCGGTTTGGACTGTTTCAGTGTCGATTTTAGGACTATTTCTGGCCATTTTCATATGGATTTTGAGGGAATTTTTTTGTTTCTTAGTGCCAATTTGTTAGGCTGATTTTCCCTGGATTTTTCCTCATGCTATCCCATCGATCCTTGGTATTTTGGCAGATTGTAGATGGTTTTTGTACAGATTCCTGGAGATTTTGGGCCATTTTTTGCATTTTTGGGGGGGGATTTTGGGCCATTTAAAGTCTCATTTCCTTTGGAAGTTTGCCCAGTTATTTTTCCAGTTTTTTCCTCAGAAATTCCTGGTCACTCCCTGGGTTTAGGGCCAGGTATTTGGAATTTTTCTGGCCATTCTTTGTGCAATTTCTGGGGGATTTTTGTCTTTCTTAGTGGGTGTTTTTAGGCAATTTCCTGGGTTGCTAAGGTTCAATTTATGCTGGATTTTTTCCTGATGTTTTCCCCAATAATGCTTGGAATTTTGACCGGTTTGGGCTGTTTCAGTGTCGATTTTAGGACTATTTCTGGCCATTTTCATATGGATTTTGAGGGCATTTTTTGTTTCTTAGTGCCAATTTGGTAGGCTGATTTTCCCTGGATTTTTTCCTGATGTTTTCCCCAATAATGCTTGGAATTTTGACCTGTTTGGACTGTTTCAGTGTCGATTTGAGGACTATTTCTGGCCATTTTCATATGGATTTTGAGGGGATTTTTTGTTTCTAGGTGCCAATTTGTTAGGCTGATTATCCCTGGATTTTTCCTCATGCTATCCCATCGATCCTTGGTATTTTGGCACATTGTAGATGGTTTTTGTACAGATTCCTGGAGATTTTGGGCCATTTTTTGCATTTTTTGGGGGGGTTTTGGGCCATTTAAAGTCTCATTTCCTTTGGAAGTTTGCCCTCTTATTTTTCCACTTTCTTCCCTTAGAAAGTCCAGGTCACTCCCTGGGTTTTGGGGCAGATATTCGGAGTTTTTCTGGCCATTTTTGGTGCAATTTCTGGAGGATTTCTGTGTTTTTAGTAGGAATTTTTAGGCATTTTCCTGGGTTGCTAAGGTTCAATTTATGCTGGATTTTTTCCTGATGTTTTCCCCAATAATGCTTGGAATTTTGACCGGTTTGGGCTGTTTCAGTGTCGATTTTAGGACTATTTCTGGCCATTTTCATATGGATTTTGAGGGGATTTTTTGTTTCTTAGTGCCAATTTGTTAGGCTAATTTTCCCTGGATTTTTCTGGATGCTATCCCATCAATCCTTCGTAATTTGGCAGATTGTAGATGGTTTTTGTACAGATTCCTGGAGATTTTGGGCCATTTTTTGGGGGGATTTTGGGCCATTTAAAGTCTCATTTCCTTTGGAAGTTTGCCCAGATATTTTTCCAGTTCTTTCCTCAGAAATTCCAGGTCACTCCCTGGGTTTTGGGCTACGTGTTAGGAGTTTTTCTGGCCATTCTTTGTGCAATTTCTGGGGGATTTTTGTCTTTCTTAGTGGGTATTTTTAGGCGATTTCCTGGGTTGCTAAGGTTCACTTTTCCTGGATTTTTCCTGATGTTTTCCCCAATAATGCTTGGAATTTTGACCTGTTTGGACTGTTTCAGTGTCGATTTTAGGACTATTTCTGGCCATTTTCATATGGATTTTGAGGGATTTTTTGTTTCTTAGT
>JAKWBO010001787.1:0-10440 GCA_034336685.1 Luscinia luscinia | reverse complement strand
CTAAGGTTAACCTGGTAACTGGGACACAAGACTTAGCACCTGTCAGTCAGGGGTCACTCAGGGGACCAGTCAGGGTCGCTCAGGAGTCACTCAGTGCTCAGTGGTCACTCAGGGGTCACTCAGGGGTCCTCGGGGTCAGGGTCACTGACCTTGCGCCGCTTGGCGGCATCCCAGCTCAGGTTGGGGTCAGTCAGGGGTCAGTCAGGGGTCGCAGTGCTCGGTCCAGTCACTCAGGGAGTCACTCAGGGGTCAGGGTCGCTCGGGGCAGTCAGTGTCAGGGTCAGGGGTCAGGCAGGGGTCAGTCAGGGTCACTCAGGGTCAGAGGTCACTCAGGGTCACTCAGGGTCAGGGGTCACTGACCTGCGCCGCCGGCCGGCATCCCGCCCGTAGGTAGGCGGGTCGCTCAGGGCGGCTGCGGCTTCGCCTTTCGCTGCCGCTGGGAATCTCGCGGATGATGGGGACCCACTCCTGGGGCGGAGTCACTGGGTCACGGGGGGTCACAGGCGGGGTCACAGGGTCACGAGGGTGCACACACACACACAGAGGGGAGGTCCCAGCTCCATTTCCCTCCCCCACTCACCAGGGGTCACGGGGTCACAGGGGTCAGCAATGGGATCACACAGAGGGGGTCCTGGCCTGCTTCCTCCCCCACTCACTGGGGCACAGAGTGGGGAGGGTCATCACACACACACACACACACACACACACACACACAGTTGGGGGCCCCAGCCCCATTTCCCTCCCCCACTCACCAGGGGCATAGGGGTCACGGGGTCACAGGGGGGTCACACAGGCGGGGTCCCGCCCCCCTCCTCCCCCACTCACTGGGGCACAGGGGGTCCCAGCCCCTCCCTCCCTCCCCACTCACCGGGGGCACGGGGTCCGCCCCCTCCCCCACTCACCGGGGGCACGGGGGGTCATGGGGTCACAGGGGGTCACACACACAGGGGGTCCTGGCCCTCCCTCTCCTCCCCACTCACCGGGGTCACAGGGGGTCATGGGGTCACAGGGGGACACACACATGGGGTCCGGCCGCCCTCCCCTCCCCCACTCACCGGGGCTCGGGGTCCCAGCCCTCCTCCCTCCCCACTCACCGGGGAATGGGGGTCATGGGGTCACAGGGGTCACACACACAGGGGGTCACGACCCGCTCCCCTCCCCCACTCACCGGGGCACGGCCGCCGCCCAGGCCTCGCTGTCGCTCTCGGGGGCAGGGCCTCCTCGGCCGTGGTGGCGGGGCGGGGAGCCCAGCGCCGTCCCGCTGCGGGGGGAGGGGAGCTGGGGCGGGGCCGGCACGGGGAGGCCCTGCCCCTGGTCCAGGCGCCCGCCCCTTCACCTGGGCGTCGTCCGGGCGGCTCCGCCTCCTGCAGCTCCATTGGCTCCTCAGGGCAGCGGCTGGGGGCGGGGCCGGAGGGCGAGGCTTAGCGGGGAGGGCTTCATGCCAGGGGCGGGGCCTCAGGGGTGGGGTGGGGCCGCAGCGGGGGTGTGGCTCGTGGGCAGGGGGTGGAGCCACACCTGGGGTGGGGTCACCTGTCTGGGTGGGGCCCGGGGTGGGGCTTAACGGGGAGGGGCTTCAGCAACGAGGCAGAACCTGCTCTGGGCGGAGTTACCTGCCCAGTGGGTGGGGTCACACTTGGGGCGGGGCCATGCCTGGGGAGGGGTAACACCTGGGGCGGGTTACCTGCCCAGGGTTACACCTGGGGCGGGGCCACACCTGGGGCGGTTACCGCCCAGGGTCACACCTGGGGCGGGGTCACACCTGGGGCGGGGTTGCCTGCCCGGGGCGGGTCAGCGCTCACCTGGCGGGGCGGGGCGGGGTTACCTGCCCGGGGGCGGGGTCAGGGTTCACCTGGCGGGGCGGGGGCGGGTCAGGGCCTCACCTGGCAGGGCGGGGCGGGTTACCTGCCCGGGGGCGGGTCAGGGTTCACCCGCGGGCAGGGCGGGGTCAGGGCTCACCTGGCAGGGCGGGGGCGGGGTCAGGCCTCACCTGGCGGGCAGGGCGGGGTCAGGGCTCACCTGGCGGGCGTGGGTCCGGGGGCTCAGCCCAGGTGCCGCATCGGGCAGCACCTGCCTCGGGGGTCACCGGCATCTGCTCCAGCACGGCCTGAGGCGCGAGTCCCACCACGGCCGTGAGCCAGCCCACCAGGGAGGGGCAGCCGACGAGAGACTCCGGCTGGGGGAAAAGCGGGGGTCAGGGGTCAGGGGCGGTCAGGAGGGGTCAGGGTCAGCCAGCCCACCAGGGAGGGGGCACGTCCACGGAGGCGCGCGCTGGGGAAAAGCGGAATAGGGGTCAGGACCCCTGAATATGGGGTCAGGGGGTCAGGGGTCAGGGACCCCAAATGGATCAGATGGGGTAGGGGTCAGGGGTCAGGGGTCAGCCAGCCCACCAGGAGGGGGCACGTCCATGAGACACGGCGCTGAGGGGGAAACGGGGCTCAGGGAGGGTCAGGGGGTCAGGGAGGGTCAGGGGGTCAGGAGGGTCAGGGAGGGTCAGGTGTCAACCAGCCTCCGCAGGGAGGGCACGTCCGCGGAGGAGAGCCGCGCTGGGGGAAATTTGGGGGTCAGGGGGTCGGGGGGTCAGGGGGTCAGGGGACCCCAAATGTGGTCAGGGGGTCAGAGGGGTCAGGGACCCCAATGTGAGGTCAGGGGGTCAGGGGGATCAGGAGGGTCAGGGACATCAGGGACCTCCAAATGTGGGGTCAGGGGGTCAGGGAGGGGTCAGGGGTCAGGGACCCCAGAATGTAGGTCAGGGGAGGTCAGGGTGCTCAGGGGGTCAGGGGGTCAGGGGTCGGCCAGCCCAACCAGGGAGGGGGCACGTCTGCAGAGAGGCGGCGCTGGGGAAATTTGGGGGTCAGGGAATCCCAAAGCCCCCCAGGGGTGGGTGAGGGGTATGGGGGGTTTTGGGGTTTGGGTTTTTGGGGTGCAGGTTTTGGTTTTTTGGGGTGACTCACATCCTGTCGCTGATCAGGGCCCCAGCGCCTTCGCAGGCAGTGCAGGGTGTGCGGGTTTGGGGGTTCAGGGGGATTTTGGGGTGCAGAATTTCGGGATTTTGGGGTTCAGGGGTTTTGGGGTGCAGATTTTGGGTTTTGGGGGTCCCACTCACGGTCCTGTCGCTGATGAGGGCCCCCAGCGCCTCTGCAGGCAGTGCAGGGTGTGGGTTTGGGGGGGGTTCAGGGGGTTTTGGGGTGCAGAATTTCGGGATTTTGGGGTTTTTGGGGTTTTGGGGGGTTTTGGGGTGCAGATTTGGGTTTTTGGGGTGACTCACGATCCTGTCGCTGATCAGGGCCCCCAGCGCCCCGCTTCCCGCAGGCAGTGCAGGGTGTGGGTTTGGGGGTTTTGGGGTGCAGAATTTCGGGATTTTGGGGTTTTGGGGTGCAGATTTCGGGGTTCAGGGTTTTGGGGTGACTCACGATCCTGTCGCTGATAAGAGCGCCCCAGCGCCCCGCAGGCAGTGCAGTGTGTGGGTTTGGGGATTCAGGGGTTTTGGGTGCAGAATTTCGGGATTTTGGGGTTTTGGGGTTCAGGGTTTTTGGGGTGCAGATTTTGGGTTTTGGGGTGCCACTCACGATCCTGTCGCTGATGGCGCCCCAGCGCTCCCCCGCAGGCAGCCTGCGTGTGTGGGGTCAGGGGTTCAGCGGTTCAGGGGGGGTTTTGGGGGTGCAGATTTTGGGTTTTTTGGGGTTTTGGGGGTTTTGGGGTGCCACTCACGATCCTGTCGCTGATGAGCGCCCCAGCGCCAGCAGCCCCCTGCAGGCAGTGCAGGGTGTGGGTTTGGGGGTTCAGGGGTTTTATGGGGTGCAGAATTTCGGGGTTTTTGGGGTTTTTAGGGTTTTTGGGGTGCAGATTTTGGGTTTTTGGGGTGACTCACGATCCTGTCGCTGATGAGCGCCCCAGCGCCCCAGCTCCCCCGCAGGCAGTGCAGGTTCAGCGCCAGGCACTCGAACAGGCCCGGTTGCAGAGCTCGAGCAGGCGCGGCCCGAAGGAGCCGTCTGGGAGTGACCAGAGTGACCAGTGAGTGACCAGTGAGTGACCAGTGAGTGACCAGTAGTGACCAGTGAGTGACCAGTGAGTGACCAGTGGTGACCAGTGACCAGTAAGTGACCAGAGTGACCAGTGATGACGAAGTGACCAGTGAGTGACCAGTGACCAGTGAGTGACCAGTGAGTGACCACAGTGACCAGTGAGTGACCAGTGTAAGTGAGTGACCAGTGAGTGACCACTGACGAGTGACCAGTGAGTGACCAGAGAGTGACCACTAACCACGTGACCACAGTGACCTCACTGACCCCTCACTGACCACTGACCAGTGACCCTTCAGTGACCCCCACTTATCTCACTGACCCTCTGACCCTCCCTGACCCTCTGACCCCTCGCTGACCTCTCACTGACCCTCTGACCCCTCCCCAGCGTCCACAGTGCCCGGCTGTGCTCAGCTGACCCCCAGCCCCACTGACCACCCCCAGACCCCCAGACCCCCTCAGATCCCCCCAGACCCCCAGTTTCCCCCCTCACTGGAGCAGCGCAGCCCCCAGACCCCCAATCCCCCCCAGACCCCCCAGACTCCCCCAATTCCCCCAGACCCCCCAGACCCCCCATATCCCCCAGATTCCCAATCCCCTGACCGGAGCAGCGCAGCCCCAGACCCCCAGACCCCCAATCCCCCAGACCCCCCAGACCCCCAATCCCCCAGACCCCCAGTTCCCCCTGACCGGAGCAGCGCAGGCCCCAGACCCCCAATCCCCCAATTCCCCCAGACCCCCAGACCCCCCAGACCCCCAATCCCCCTGACCGAGACAGCGCAGCCCCAGACCCCCAGACCCCCAATCCCCCAGACCCCCAATCCCCCAGACCCCCAGACCCCCAGTTTCCCCCTGACTGAGCAGCAGCCCCAGACCCCAGACCCCCAATCCCCCCAGACCCCCATTTCCCCCCCAGACCCCCAATCCCCCAATCCCCCTGACCCGAGCAGCGCAGCACGTGCAGCGCGATGCGGTTGAACTGCTCCCGCAGGAACTCCACGTTGGTGCGGGTGATGTCCACGCCCTCGGCCAGCGCACGCCGGCCTGGGGAGGGGCAGGGCGTGAGAGGGGAGGGGCGGTGAGGGAGGGGGAGGGGACGTGAGGGGAGGCGGAGAGGGGAGGTCCCACAGCCCCTACACCCCAAATCCCCTGGAGCTGCCCCTGCAGCCCCCGGACACCCCTAGGACCCCCAAAACCGACTCAGGACCCCCAAAATCCCCCAGGACCCCCAAAATCCCCCAGGACCCCCAATATCCCCCAGGACCCCCTCAGATGCCCCAGAACCCCCGGACTCCCTGAGCTCCCCAGGACCCCCTGAGCCCCCAGGACCCTAGGCGCCCCCAAGATCCCCTGCAGGCCCCCAAAGCCCCCTGAGCCACCAGGAACCCCCAAGACCATCCTCAGAACCCCTGAGCCCCAGACCCTCCAAAGCCCCATCTGACCCCCAAAACTCCCTCTCAGGACCCCCAGGACCCCTGGGCCCCCAAAATCCCCAGGACCCCCAAGCCCCCTCGAGCTCCCCAGGACCCCCCAAAGCCCTCTCAGGACCCCCTCCCCCAGGACCCTCCTAGAGGCCCCCCAGAACCCCCTACCCAGGACCCCCTCCAAGATCCCCCCAGACATCTCCCCCAGGACCCCCAAAATCCTGAGCCCCCTCCTCAAAACCCCTCCTCAGGACCCCTCAAGGACCCCAGCCCCCCAGGACCCTCTAGGGCCCCAAAATCCTCCCAGGCCTTCAGGACCCCCAGGACCCCCAGAACCCCCTAGAGGCCCTCCTAGGACCCCTGCCTCAAAATCCCCAGAGCCCCCTAATAGGCCCCTGAGCTCCCCAGTACCCCCAAAATCCCCCAGGACCCCTCAAAATCCCCCAGGACCCCCAGTCTCCAGGCCCCCGCCCCCCAGGACCCCCAGGCCCTCCTGATCCCCCCAGGACCCCCACTCACGAAGCCCTCGCGGATGAACCCTCCAGCCCCATGATCAGGTTGTGAGTCGCCGCCTGGGAGGGGGTACAGTCGAGCTGGGGGCTTAGGGGCCTGAGGGGTCTGGGGGTCTTTGGGGCCTTAGGGTCCTGGGGGGTGGTTTTGGGGCTTTGGGCCCTGGGGGTGGTTTTGGGGGTTTTGAGGCCCCTGAGGGTGGTTTTGGGGGCTTTTGAGGTCCCTGGGGGGTGGTTTGGGGGTTTTGGGTCCCTGGGGTGTTTTTGGGGTCCCTGGGGTGCTTGTGGGGTTTTGGGGTCCCATGGGGTGTTTTGGGGTCCCTGGATGTGTTTTTGGGAGCTTTGGGTGCCCTGGGGTGGTTTTGGGGTTTTGGGGTCTCTGGGTGTGTTTTTGGGATGTTTTGGAGGGTCTCAGAGGTTTTGGGGTCTCACCTGACATTGGCCTCGGAGGGAATCTGGGGTGTTTTGCGGGGTCTCAGTGGGGTTTGGGGGTCTCTGGGTGTGTTTTTGGGGTCCCTGAGTGTGTTTCTGGGGGTCTCGAGGTGTTTTGGGGTCTCACCCAGACGTTGGACTCCGGTGGGGTCTGGGTGTCTATTTGGGGGTCTCGGGTGTGTTTCTGGGGTGCTTTGGGGGTCCCAGGAGGTTTTCTGGGGTCCCTGAGGCTGTTTTTGGGGTGCTTTGGGGTCTCACCCTGACGTTGGCCTCGGTGGGCTCGCGCCCCAGGTAGCGCTGCCGGAAGCAGCTCTGGGGCTGGTTTTGGGGCTTTGGGGGTTTTGGGGTTTTTGGGGTCCCTGGGTGTATTTTGGGCTGTTTTGGGGTCTCAGGGTGTTTTTGGGGTCTCACCCGCACGTTGGCCTCGGTGGGCTCGCGCCCCCAGGTAGCGCTGCCGGAAGCAGCTCTGGGGCTGTTTCTGGTGGGTTTTTGGGGTCCCTGGGTGTTTTTTGGGGTCCCTGGCTGTGTTTTGGGGTCTCAGGAGATTTTGGGGTCTCACCCTGACGTTGGCCTCGGTGGGCTCGCGCCCAGGTAGCGCTGCCGGAAGCAGCTCTGGGGCTGGTTTTGGGGTCCCTGGGTGTGTTTCTGGGGGTTTTTGGGGTCCCTGGGTGTATTTTTGGGGGTCTCAGGGGATTTTTGGGGTCTCACCCGCACGTTGGCCTCGGTGGGCTCGCGCCCCCCCAGGTAGCGCTGCCGGAAGCAGCGGCGCAGCAGCGGCTGCAGCCGGGCCTGGGCTGGCAGCGCCCAGTGCAGCAGCAGCACCACGTCCACCATCGACAGGTGCTGGCAGATGAGAGCCAGCAGCGCCCGAAAAACCCTGGGGGACAGAAAGGATCAGATCAGAGCCCCAAAAATATTGGGGGACAGAAAGGATCAGATTAGAGCCAGCAGCGCTCAAACACCCCTGGGGGATAGACAGGGGTGAGAACAGAACCCCAAAAATCCTGGGGGTAAATCAGACTGAGATCAGAGCCCCAAAAAATATTGGGGACAGAAAGGATCAGATCAGCTACTCAGCAGCGCCCCAAAAAATCCTTGGGGGGGTAAAGGGGTGAGATCAGAGCCCCAAAAACCCCTGGAGGTCAGATCAGAGCCAGCAGCGCCCCAAAAAATCCTGAGGGGTAAATGAGACTGAGATCAGAGCCCCAAAAATCCTGGGGGACAGAAAGGATCAGATCAGCGCCAGCAGCGCCCAAAAACCCTGGGGGAGTAAAGGGGTGAGAACAGAACCCGAAAAACCCTGGGGGTAAATCAGAGTGAGATCAGAGCCCCAAAAATCCTGGGGGCGGACAGGAGTGAGATCAGAGCCCCAAAAATATTGGGAAATACAGAGGGGTCAGATCAGAACCCCAAAAACCCTGGGGGTAAATGAGACTGAGATCAGAGCCCCAAAAATCCTGGGGCTCAGATCAGAGCCAGCAGCGCCCCAAAAAAATCCTGGGGGGGTAAATGAGACTGAGATCAGAGCCCCAAAAAAGTCCTGGGGGGGAGCAAAGGATCAGATCAGAGCCAGCAGAGCCCCAAAAAAACCCTGGGGGTAAAACAGGTGAGAACAGAACCCCAAAAAACCCTGGGGGATAAAGGGGACTGAGATCAGAGCCCCAAAAACTCTGGGAGTCAGATCAGAACCAGCAGTGCCCCAAAAACCCTGGGGGGTAAAGGGGAGAGAACAGAACCCCAAAATCCTGGGGGGACAGAGGGGATCCCCAAACCCCCAGACCCCCAGATCTCCCCTGTACCCCAAATCTCACCATCCGGGCCGGGGATCCTCCAGCAGCCCCGAGGTTCCTGAGCCCCAAACTCCCCTGTACTCAAATCTCACCATCTGGGCCCGGGGACCCTCCAGCAGCCCGGGGTCCCTGAGCCCCAGACCCCCTGTACCCCTAAATCTCACCGTCCGGCCCAGGGACCCTCCAGCAGCCCGGGGTCCCCCTAAACCGCCCCTGTACCCCCCTAAATCTCACCATCCGGGCCGGGGATCCCTCCAGCAGCCCGGGTCCCTGAGCCCCCAAACCCCCCTGAGCCCCCAAATCTCACCGTCCGGCCCCGGGTCCCCTCCAGCAGCCCGGGGTCCCCAATATCCCCTGAGCCCCCAAATCTCACCGTCCGGCCCAGGGACCCCTCCAGCAGCCCGGGGTCCCTGAGCCCCTAGACCCCCTGAGCCCCCAAATCTCACCATCCGGCCCAGGGGACCCCTCCAGCAGCCCGGGGTCCCTGAGCCCCCAGCCCCCCAATAGCCCCTGAGCTCCCCAAATCCTCCGTACCCCAAATCTCACCAGTCGAGGCCCGGGTCCCCTCCAGCAGCCCGGGGTCCCCTAAACCCCTGAGCCCCCAAATCCCCTGTACCCCTAAATCTCACCGTCCGGGCCTGGGACCTCCAGCAGCTCCGGGTTCCCCAAACCCCCTGAGCCCCCCAAATCTCACCGTCCGGGTTAGGGGACTCCCTCCAGCAGCCCGGGGTTCCTGAGCCTCTAAATCCCCTCGTACTCCCAAATCTCACCGTCTGGCCCAGGGACCCCTCCAGCAGCCCGGGTCCCGCTCAGGCGGCTCAGGAACGCCGCGATGCTCTCGGGGCCGCTAGGGGCGCCCAGGGGCCCAGCATGGAGCTCAGCACCCCTGCAGGACGCTGGTGAAGAACTCGGGGCAGCGGCTCCTCGGGCGGGGAGGGGCGGCCGGGAGAGGGCCGCCTCCGAGGGGGAGGGGCTTGGGCTGCCCTCGGGGCGGGGGAGGGGGAAGGGGGAGGGGAGGGCGGCGGAGGTGGGGGAGGGGGAGGAGAGGTCGGAGGAGGAGGAGGGGAGGGCGCTCTGAGGAGGGGCGGGCCGGCTGGGCAGCCTGTAAGGGGAAGGGGAGGGTTGAGGGGGCGTGGTCGGTACAGGCCACACCCCTGAGCCACACCCCGTTAAAGCCACACCCACTCAGAGCCACACCCTCTTAAAGCCACACCCCTGAGCCACACTCTCTAAAGCCACACCCTATGGAACCACACCCTGTAAAAGCCACAGCCCTGAGCCACACCCTGTTAAAGCCACACCCCGTTAAAGCCACACCCTATGAAACCACACCCTGTTAAAGCCACACCCCTGAGCCACACCCTCTAAAGCCACACCCTCCAAGCCACACCCTGTTAAAGCCACACCCCTGAGCCACACCCTATGGAACCACACCCTCTAAAGCCACACCCACTCAGAGCCACACCCTGTTAAAGCCACACCCTCTAAAGCCACACCCTATGGAACCACACCCTGTTAAGCCACACCCCTGAGCCACACCCTCTAAAGCCACACCCACTCAGAGCCACACCCTCTTAAAGCCACACCCGTTAAAGCCACACCTCATGAAGCCACACACCCTGTTAAAGCCACACCCCCGAGCCACACCCTCTAAAGCCACACCCTCTAAAGCCACACCCACTTAGGCCTACACCCCATCAAAGCCACACCCTCTAAAGCCCACACCCTCTAAAGCCACACACCTATGGAGACCACACCCTGTTGAAGCCCACCCCCTGAGCCACACCCGTGTAAAGCCACACCCCGTTAAAGCCACACCCCGAGCCACACCCCATTAAAACCCACTCCCTCCAAAGCTGCACCCACTCCAGAGCCACACCTCTTAACCACACCCTATGCTGAACCACACCCTGTTGAGCCACACCCTGAGGCCACTCCTTGTTGAAGCCACATCTCGAGCCACACCGTTCTAAAGCCACCACCCGAACACACCCTCTAAGGCCACACCCTCAAGTCCACACCCCAAGCCACACCTATAGCACCACACCCTTAAAGCCACACCCTTCTAAACCCTAGCCTCTAAGGCCCCACCCTTTAGCTCCACCCCTTAAGCCACCCTGCAAAGCCCCGCCCTATTAAGCCCCACCCCTTTGGCCCGCCCTTACTGAATCCCACTCCATTCAAGCCCACCCTTTCAGCCCCACCCTTAAACCACACCCCTTCAAGCCACCCATGAATCCCGCCCTTTAGCCCCACCCTTAAACCC
>JAKWBO010001786.1:0-10440 GCA_034336685.1 Luscinia luscinia | reverse complement strand
AAATCAGCCTACCAAATCGGCACCTAGAAACAAAAATCCCTCAAAATCCCTATGAAAATGGCCAGAAATAATCCTAAAATCGACACTGAAACAGCCCAAACCGGTCAAAATTCCAAGCATTATTGGGGAAAACATCAGGAAAAAATCCAGGGAAAATCAGCCTAACAAACTGGCACTAAGAAACAAAAAATCCCCTCAAAATCCATATGAAAATGGCCAGAAATAGTCCTAAAATCGACACTGAAACAGTCCAAACCGGTCAAAATTCCAAGCATTATTGGGGAAAACATCAGGAAAAAATCCAGCATAAATTGAACCTTAGCAACCCAGGAAATTGCCTAAAACCACCCACTAAGAAAGACAAAAATCCCCCAGAAATAGCACAAAGAATGGCCAGAAAACTCCTAATAACTGGCCCCAAAACCCAGGGATTGACCTGGAATTTCTGAGGAAAAAACTGGAAAAATAACTGGGCAAACTTCCAAAGGAAATGAGACTTTAAATGGCCCAAAATCCCCCCAAAAATGCAAAAATGGCCCAAAATCTCCAGGAATCTGTACAAAACCATCTAAAATCTGCCAAATTACGAAGGATCGATGGGATAGCATGAGGAAAAATCCAGGGAAAATCAGCCTACCAAATTGGCACCTAGAAACAAAAATCCCCTCAAAATCCCTATGAAAATGGCCAGAAATAATCCTAAAATCGACACTGAAACAGCCCAAACCGGTCAAAATTCCAAGCATTATTGGGAAAACATCAGGAAAAAATCCAGGGAAAATCAGCCTAACAAACTGGCACTAAGAAACAAAAATCCCTCAAAATCCATATGAAAATGGCCAGAAATAGTCCTAAAATCGACACTGAAACAGTCCAAACCGGTCAAAATTCCAAGCATTATTGGGGAAAACATCAGGAAAAAATCCAGCATAAATTGAACCTTAGCAACCCAGGAAATTGCCTAAAACCACCCACTAAGAAAGACAAAAATCCCCCAGAAATAGCACAAAGAATGGCCAGAAAACTCCTAATAACTGGCCCCAAAACCCAGGGATTGACCTGGAATTTCTGAGGAAAAACTGGAAAAATAACTGGGCAAACTTCCAAAGGAAATGAGACTTTAAATGGCCCAAAATCCCCAAAAATGGCCCAAAATCTCAGGAATCTGTACAAAAACCATCTAAAATCTGCCAAATTACGAAGGATCGATGGGATAGCATGAGGAAAATCCAGGGAAAATCAGCCTACCAAATTGGCACCTAGAAACAAAAATCCCCTCAAAATCCATATGAAAATGGCCAGAAATAGTCCTAAAATCGACACTGAAACAGCCCAAACCGGTCAAAATTCCAAGCATTATTGGGGAAAACATCAGGAAAAAATCCAGCATAAATTGAACCTTAGCAACCCAGGAAAATGCCTAAAAATTCCTACTAAAAAACACAGAAATCCTCCAGAAATTGCACCAAAAATGGCCAGAAAAACTCCGAATATCTGCCCCAAAACCCAGGGAGTGACCTGGACTTTCTAAGGGAAAAAAGTGGAAAAATAAGAGGGCAAACTTCCAAAGGAAATGAGACTTAAAATGGCCCAGAACCCCAAAACGGTGCAAAACATGGCCCAAAATCTCCAGGAATCTGTACAAAAACCATCTAAAATCTGCCAAATTACGAAGGATCGATGGGATAGCATGAGGAAAAATCCAGGGAAAATCAGCCTAACAAATTGGCACTAAGAAACAAAAAATCCCCTCAAAATCCCTATGAAAATGGCCAGAAATAGTCCTAATATCGACACTGAAACAGTCCAAACAGGTCAAAATTCCAAGCATTATTGGGGAAAACATCAGGAAAAAATCCAGCATAAATTGAACCTTAGCAACCCAGGAAATTGCCTAAAAACACCCACTAAGAAAGACAAAAATCCCCCAGAAATAGCACAAAGAATGGCCAGAAAAACTCCTAATAACTGGCCCAAAACCCAGGGATTGACCTGGAATTTCTGAGGAAAAAAGTGGAAAAATAACTGGGCAAACTTCCAAAGGAAATGAGACTTTAAATGGCCCAAAATCCCCCCAAAAAATGCAAAAAATGGCCCAAAATCTCCAGGAATCTGTACAAAAACCATCTACAATCTGCCAAATTACCAAGGATGGATGGGATAGCATGAGGAAAAATCCAGGGAAAATCAGCCTACCAAATTGGCACCTAGAAACAAAAAATCCCCTCAAAATCCATATCATCAGGAAAAAATCCAGGAAAAGTAAACCTTAGCAACCCAGGAAATTGCCTAAAAACACCCACTAAGAAAGACAAAAATCCCCCAGAAATTGCACAAAGAATGGCCAGAAAAACTCCTAATACATAGCCCAAAACCCAGGGAGTGACCTGGAATTTCTGAGGAAAGAACTGGAAAAATATCTGGGCAAACTTCCAAAGGAAATGAGACTATAAATGGCCCAAAATCCCCCCAAAAAATGGCCCAAAATATCCAGGAATCTGTACAAAAACCATCTACAATCTGCCAAAATATCAAGGATTGATGGGATAGCATCCAGAAAAATCCAGGGAAAATTAGCCTACCAAATTGGCACTAACAAACAAAAAATCCCCTCAAAATCCATATGAAAATGGCCAGAAATAGTCCTAAAATCGACACTGAAACAGCCCAAACCGGTCAAAATTCCAAGCATTATTGGGGAAAACATCAGGAAAAAATCCAGCATAAATTGAACCTTAGCAACCCAGGAAAATGCCTAAAAATTCCTACTAAAAAACACAGAAATCCTCCAGAAATTGCACCAAAAATGGCCAGAAAAACTCCGAATATCTGCCCCAAAACCCCAGGGAGTGACCTGGACTTTCTAAGGGAAAAAAGTGGAAAAATAAGAGGGCAAACTTCCAAAGGAAATGAGACTTAAATGGCCCAGAACCCCAAAATGGTGCAAAAATGGCCCAAAATCTCCAGGAATCTGTACAAAACCATCTACAATCTGCCAAATTACCAAGGATGGATGGGATAGCATGAGGAAAATCCAGGGAAAATCAGCCTACCAAATTGGCACTAAGAAACAAAAATCCCCTCAAAATCCCTATGAAAATGGCCAGAAATAGTCCTAAAATCGACACTGAAACAGCCAAAACTGGTCAAAATTCCAAGCAGTATTGGGGAAAACATCAGGAAAATCCAGCATAAATTGAACCTTAGCAACCCAGGAAATTGTCTAAAAACACCCAATAAGAAAGACAAAATGCCCCAGAAATTGCACAAAGAATGGCCAGAAAAATTCCTAATACCTGGCCCCAAAACCCAGGGAGTGACCAGGAATTTCTGAGGAAAAACTGGAAAAATAACTGGGCAAACTTCCAAAGGAAATGAGACTTTAAATGGCCCAAAATCCCCCAAAAATGCAAAAATGGCCCCAAAATCTCCAGGAATCTGTACAAAAACCATCTGCAATGTGCCAAAATACCAAGGATGGATGGGAAAACATCAGGAAAATCCAGGGAAAATCAGCCTAACAAACTGGCACTAAGAAACAAAAATCCCCTCAAAATCCATATGAAAATGGCCAGAAATAGTCCTAAAATCGACACTGAAACAGTCCAAACAGGTCAAAATTCCAAGCATTATTGGGGAAAACATCAGGAAAAAATCCAGGGAAAATCAGCCTACCAAATTGGCACTAACAAACAAAAATCCCTCAAAATCCATATGAAAATGGCCAGAAATAATCCTAAAATCGACACTGAAACAGCCCAAACCGCTCAAAATTCCAAGCATTATTGGGGAAAACATCAGGAAAAAATCCAGCATAAATTGAACCTTAGCAACCCAGGAAAATGCCTAAAAATTCCTACTAAAAACACAGAAATCCTCCAGAAATTGCACCAAAAATGGCCAGAAAACTCCGAATATCTGCCCCAAAACCCAGGGAGTGACCTGGACTTTCTAAGGGAAAAAGTGGAAAATAACTGGGCAAACTTCCAAAGGAAATGAGACTTTAAATGGCCCAAAACCCCCAAAATGCAAAAATGGCCCCAAAATCTCCAGGAATCTGTACAAAACCATCTACAATCTGCCAAATTACGAAGGATGGATGGGATAGCATGAGGAAAAATCCAGGGAAAATCAGCCTACCAAAATTGGCACTAAGAAACAAAAATCCCCTCAAAATCCATATGAAAATGGCCAGAAATAGTCCTAAAATCGACACTGAAACAGTCCAAACCGGTCAAAATTCCAAGCATTATTGGGGAAAACATCAGGAAAAATCCAGCATAAATTGAACCTTAGCAACCCAGGAAATTGCCTAAAAACACCCACTAAGAAAGACAAAATCCCCAGAAATTGCACAAAGAATGGCCAGAAAACTCCTAATAACTGGCCCAAACCCCAGGAGTGACCTGGAATTGCTGAGGAAAAACTGGAAACATAATTGGGCAAACTTCCAAAGGAAATGAGACTTTTAAATGGCCCAAAATCCCCCAAAATGCAAAATGGACCAAAATCTCCAGGAATCTGTACAAAACCATCTAAAATCTGCCAAATTACGAAGGATCGATGGGATAGCATGAGGAAAATCCAGGGAAAATCAGCCTACCAAATTGGCACCTAGAAACAAAATCCCCTCAAAATCCATATGAAAATGGCCAGAAATAATCCTAAAATCGACACTGAAACAGCCCAAACCGGTCAAAATTCCAAGCATTATTGGGGAAAACATCAGGAAAAATCCAGCATAAAATTGAACCTTAGCAACCCAGGAAAATTGCCTAAAACCACCCACTAAGAAAGACAAAATCCCCAGAAAATAGCACAAAGAATGGCCAGAAAACTCCTAATAACTGGCCCCAAAACCCAGGGATTGACCTGGAATTTCTGAGGAAAAAGTGGAAAAATAACTGGGCAAACTTCCAAAGGAAATGAGACTTTAAATGGCCCCAAAATCCCCCAAAATGCAAAAATGGCCCAAAATCTCCAGGAATCTGTACAAAAACCATCTAAAATCTGCCAAATTACGAAGGATGGATGGGATAGCATGAGGAAAAATCCAGGGAAAATCAGCCTACCAAATTGGCACCTAGAAACAAAAATCCCTCAAAATCCCTATGAAAATGGCCAGAAATAATCCTAAAATCGACACTGAAACAGCCCCAAACCGGTCAAAATTCCAAGCATTATTGGGGAAAACATCAGGAAAAAATCCAGCATAAAATTGAACCTTAGCAACCCAGGAAATTGCCTAAAACACCCACTAAGAAAGACAAAAATCCCCCAGAAATTGCACAAAGAATGACCAGAAAAACTCCTAATAACTGGCCCCAAAACCCCAGGGAGTGACCTGGAATTTCTGAGGAAAAAGTGGAAAAATAACTGGGCAAACTTCCAAAGGAAATGAGACTTTAAATGGCCCAAAACCCCCAAAAACTGCAAAAATGGCCCCAAAATCTCCAGGAATCTGTACAAAAACCATCTACAATCTGCCAAAATTACGAAAGATGGATGGGATAGCATGAGGAAAATCCAGAGAAATCAGCCTACCAAATCGGCACCTAGAAACAAAAATCCCCTCAAAATCCCTATGAAATGGCCAGAAATAATCCTAAAATCGACACTGAAACAGCCCCAAACCGGTCAAAATTCCAAGCATTATTGGGGAAAACATCAGGAAAAATCCAGGGAAAATCAGCCTAACAAACTGGCACTAAGAAACAAAAATCCCTCAAAATCCATATGAAATGGCCAGAAATAGTCCTAAAATCGACACTGAAACAGTCCAAACCGGTCAAAATTCCAAGCATTATTGGGGAAAACATCAGGAAAAATCCAGCATAAAATTGAACCTTAGCAACCCAGGAAATTGCCTAAAACCACCCACTAAGAAAGACAAAAATCCCCAGAAATAGCACAAAGAATGGCCAGAAAAACTCCTAATAACTGGCCCAAAACCCAGGGATTGACCTGGAATTTTCTGAGGAAAAAACTGGAAAATAACTGGGCAAACTTCCAAAGGAAATGAGACTTTAAATGGCCCAAAATCCCCCAAAAATGCAAAAATGGCCCAAAATCTCCAGGAATCTGTACAAAAACCATCTAAAATCTGCCAAATTACGAAGGATCGATGGGGATAGCATGAGGAAAAATCCAGGGAAAATCAGCCTACCAAATTGGCACCTAGAAACAAAAATCCCTCAAAATCCCTATGAAATGGCCAGAAATAATCCTAAAATCGACACTGAAACAGCCCAAACCGGTCAAAATTCCAAGCATTATTGGGGAAAACATCAGGAAAAAATCCAGCATAAATTGAACCTTAGCAACCCCAGGAAATTGCCTAAAAACACCCACTAAGAAAGACAAAATCCCCAGAAATTGCACAAAGAATGACCAGAAAACTCCTAATAACTGGCCCAAAACCCAGGGAGTGACCTGGAATTGCTGAGGAAAAAGTGGAAAAATAACTGGGCAAACTTCCAAAGGAAATGAGACTTTAAATGGCCCAAAACCCCCAAAAACTGCAAAATGGCCCAAAATCTCCAGGAATCTGTACAAAACCATCTACAATCTGCCAAATTACGAAAGATGGATGGGATAGCATGAGGAAAAATCCAGAGAAAATCAGCCTACCAAATCGGCACCTAGAAACAAAAATCCCCTCAAAATCCCTATGAAAATGGCCAGAAATAGTCCTAAAATCGACACTGAAACAGCCCAAACAGGTCAAAATTCCAAGCATTATTGGGAAAACATCAGGAAAAATCCAGGAAAAGCGAACCTTAGCAACCCCAGGAAATCGCCTAAAAATACCCACTAAGAAAGACAAAAATCCCCCAGAAATTGCACAAAGAATGGCCAGAAAAACTCCTAATATAGCCCCAAAACCCCAGGGAGTGACCTGGAATTTCTGAGGAAAAACTGGAAAATATCTGGGCAAACTTCCAAAGGAAATGAGACTTAAAATGGCCCAAAATCCCCCAAAAAATGGCCCAAAATCTCCAGGAATCTGTACAAAACCATCTAAAATCTGCCAAAATTTCAAGGATTGATGGGATAGCATGAGAAAAATCCAGGGAAAATTAGCCTACCAAAATTGGCACTAGGAAACAAAAATCCCCTCAAAATCCATATGAAAATGGCCAGAAATAGTCCTAAAATCGACACTGAAACAGCCCAAACCGGTCAAAATTCCAAGCATTATTGGGGAAAACATCAGGAAAAATCAGCATAAATTGAACCTTAGCAACCCAGGAAAATGCCTAAAAATTCCTACTAAAAGCACAGAAATCCTCCAGAAAATTGCACCAAAATGGCCAGAAAAACTCCGAATATCTGCCCCAAAACCCAGGGAGTGACCTGGACTTTCTAAGGGAAAAGTGGAAAATAAGAGGGCAAACTTCCAAAGGAAATGAGACTTAAAATGGCCCAGAACCCCAAAATGGTGCAAAATGGCCCAAAATCTCCAGGAATCTGTACAAAACCATCTACAATCTGCCAAAATTACCAAGGATGGATGGGATAGCATGAGGAAAAATCCAGGGAAAATCAGCCTACCAAAATTGGCACTAAGAAACAAAAATCCCTCAAAATCCATATGAAAATGGCCAGAAATAGTCCTAAAATCGACACTGAAACAGCCAAACTGGTCAAAATTCCAAGCAGTATTGGGGAAAACATCAGGAAAAATCCAGCATAAATTGAACCTTAGCAACCCAGGAAATTGTCTAAAAACACCCAATAAGAAGACAAAAATCCCCAGAAATTGCACAAAGAATGGCCAGAAAAACTCCTAATAACTGGCCCAAAACCCCAGGGAGTGACCAGGAATTTCTGAGGAAAAACTGGAAAAATAACTGGGCAAACTTCCAAAGGAAATGAGACTTTAAATGGCCCAAAATCCCCCAAAAATGCAAAAATGGCCCAAAATCTCCAGGAATCTGTACAAAACCATCTGCAATGTGCCAAAATACCAAGGATGGATGGGGAAAACATGAGGAAAATCCAGGGAAAATCAGCCTACCAAACTGGCACTAAGAAACAAAAATCCCTCAAAATCCATATGAAAATGGCCAGAAATAGTCCTAAAAATCGACACTGAAACAGTCCAAACAGGTCAAATTCCAAGCATTATTGGGGAAAACATCAGGAAAAAATCCAGGGAAAATCAGCCTACCAAAATTGGCACTAAGAAACAAAAATCCCTCAAATCCATATGAAAATGGCCAGAAATAATCCTAAAATCGACACTGAAACAGCCCAAACCGGTCAAAATTCCAAGCATTATTGGGGAAAACATCAGGAAAAATCCAGCATAAATTGAACCTTAGCAACCCAGGAAAATGCCTAAAAATTCCTACTAAGAAACACAGAAATCCTCCAGAAATTGCACCAAAATGGCCAGAAAAACTCCGAATATCTGCCCCCAAAACCCAGGGAGTGACCTGGAATTTCTGAGGAAAAAGTGGAAAATAACTGGGCAAACTTCCAAAGGAAATGAGACTTTAAATGGCCCAAAACCCCCAAAAATGCAAAAATGGCCCAAAATCTCCAGGAATCTGTACAAAAACCATCTACAATCTGCCAAATTACGAAGGATGGATGGGATAGCATGAGGAAAAATCCAGGGAAAATCAGCCTACCAAAATTGGCACTAAGAAACAAAAATCCCTCAAAATCCATATGAAAATGGCCAGAAATAGTCCTAAAATCGACACTGAAACAGCCCAAACCGGTCAAAATTCCAAGCATTATTGGGGAAAACATCAGGAAAAATCCAGCATAAATTGAACCTTAGCAACCCCAGGAAATTGCCTAAAAACACCCACTAAGAAAGACAAAAATCCCCAGAAATTGCACAAAGAATGACCAGAAAAACTCCTAATAACTGGCCCAAAACCCAGGGAGTGACCTGGAATTGCTGAGGAAAAAGTGGAAAATAACTGGGGCAAACTTCCAAAGGAAATGAGACTTTAAATGGCCCAAACCCCCAAAACTGCAAAAATGGCCCAAATCTCCAGGAATCTGTACAAAACCATCTACAATCTGCCAAATTACGAAAGATGGATGGGATAGCATGAGGAAAAATCCAGAGAAAATCAGCCTACCAAATCGGCACCTAGAAACAAAAATCCCTCAAAATCCCTATGAAAATGGCCAGAAATAATCCTAAAATCGACACTGAAACAGCCCCAAACCGGTCAAAATTCCAAGCATTATTGGGGAAAACATCAGGAAAAATCCAGGGAAAATCAGCCTAACAAACTGGCACTAAGAAACAAAAATCCCCTCAAATCCATATGAAAATGGCCAGAATAGTCCTAAAATCGACACTGAAACAGTCCAAAACCGGTCAAAATTCCAAGCATTATTGGGGAAACATCAGGAAAAATCCAGCATAAATTGAACCTTAGCAACCCCAGGAAATTGCCTAAAACCACCCACTAAGAAAGACAAAAATCCCCCAGAAATAGCACAAAGAATGGCCAGAAAACTCCTAATAACTGGCCCAAAACCCCAGGGATTGACCTGGAATTTCTGAGGAAAAACTGGAAAATAACTGGGCAAACTTCCAAAGGAAATGAGACTTTAAATGGCCCAAAATCCCCCAAAAATGCAAAAATGGCCCAAAATCTCCAGGAATCTGTACAAAACCATCTAAAATCTGCCAAAATTACGAAGGATCGATGGGATAGCATGAGGAAAATCCAGGGAAAATCAGCCTACCAAATTGGCACCTAGAAACAAAAATCCCTCAAAATCCATATGAAATGGCCAGAAAATAGTCCTAAAATCGACACTGAAACAGCCCAAAACCGGTCAAAATTCCAAGCATTATTGGGAAAACATCAGGAAAAATCCAGCATAAATTGAACCTTAGCAACCCCAGGAAAATTGCCTAAAAATACCCACTAAGAAAGACAAAAATCCTCCAGAAATTGCACAAAGAATGGCCAGAAAAACTCCTAATATCTGGCCCCCAAAACCCAGGGAGTGACCTGGACTTTCTGAGGAAAAAGTGGAAAAATAACTGGGCAAACTTCCAAAGGAAATGAGACTTTAAATGGCCCAAACCCCAAAAATGCAAAAAATGGCCCAAAATCTCCAGGAATCTGTACAAAACCATCTACAATCTGCCAAAATTACCAAGGATGGATGGGATAGCATCGAGGAAAATCCAGGGAAAATCAGCCTACCAAAATTGGCACTAAGAAACAAAAATCCCTCAAAATCCATATGAAAATGGCCAGAAATAGTCCTAAAATCGACACTGAAAACAGCCCCAAACCGGTCAAAATTCCAAGCATTATTGGGGAAAACATCAGGAAAAAATCCAGCATAAAATTGAACCTTAGCAACCCAGGAAATTGCCTAAAAACACCCACTAAGAAAGACAAAATCCCCAGAAATTGCACAAAGAATGGCCAGAAAAATTCCTAATAC
>JAKWBO010001785.1:0-10452 GCA_034336685.1 Luscinia luscinia | reverse complement strand
GCCAAAAAATCACCCCAAAATCAGCTTTGAACCCCCAAAATCCGCCCTGAACCCCCAAAAATCACCCCAAAATCCGTCCTGAACCCCCAGAATCACCCCAAAATCAGCCCTGAACCCCCAAAAATCTGCCCTGAACCCCCAAAATCAGATCTGAACCCCCAAAATCACCCCAAAATCAGCCCTGAACCCCCAAAATCACCCCCAAAATCCGTCCTGAACCCCCCAAAATCCGCCCTGAACCCCCAAAAATCACCCCAAAATCAGCTTCGAACCCCAAAATCACCCCAAAATCAGCCCTGAACCCCCAAAATCAGCTTTGAACCCCCAAAATCACCCCAAAATCTGCCCTGAACCCCAAAATCACCCCAAAATCAGCCCTGAATCCCCAAAATCAGCTCTGAACCCCCAAAATCAGCCCTGAACCCCCAAAATCCCCAAAATCTGACCCCAAAATCAGCCCCAAAATAGCCTGAACCCCCAAAAATCACCCCAAAATCAGCCCTGAACCGCCAAAAATCACCCCAAAATCCTCCCTGAACCCCCCAAAATCCCCCCAAAATCAGCCCTGAACCCCCAAAATCAGCTTTGAACCCCCAAATCACCCCAAAATCTGCCCTGAACCTCCGAAAACCCCTCCAGATCCCAAAATTCCCATAGGTCCCTCCCAGGACCCCCAAATCTCCCCCAGGACCCCCTAAACTCCCCCAAAGCCCCCCAAGTCTCTTCCAGCACCCCCAAAACCTTCAAGGACCCCCAAAATCCCCCAAATTCCCCCAGAACACCCCTAAACCTCCCAGGACCCTCCAAATCCCCCAAGACCCTCCAAAATCCCCCAAAATCCCCAAATCCCCCCAAAATCCACAAAACCTCCCATAATCCCTCCAGGATCCCCCCAAACCTCCCCCCAAACCCCCAGCCCCCCCAGGACCCCCAAAATCCCCCAGACCCCCCCAGGACCCCCCCCCACCTTGAGGGTGGTCAGCAGCTGCAGGGCGTTGGCGTGGGGGGCTCGGGCAGCCCCCAGACCCAGGGGGTTCTGAAGAACAGCAGGTACCCAAAACTCCAGAGCAGGGTGGCGCCCCACAGCACCTGGGGATCCCCAAAAATCAGGGGCACCCCAAAACCTCCCCTGGCCTTTAAACCCTCCCCAGCCACCAAAATCCACCCCCACCCCCCCCCCCGTTATTGAGAATTTTGGGGTGTTCCCCCCAAATTTCCCGCCCTCATCAAATTTTTGGGGTGTTCCAAAATGTCTCAGACCTCGCCCCCCCGGAATTTTTTGGGGTGTCCCAGTGAGAATTTGCCCCCCCCGGTTTCATAACCCTTGGGTTAATTAAGCAATAACGAGCTCTGGTGTTGTAATTAAACCAAAAAATGCTGGGGGGAGGGGAGAAAGTCTGGGGTGCCAAAAAATGGAGCTGGGACCCCAAAATGGAACTGGGATCCCCAAAAATGGAACTGGGATCCCCAAAAATGGAATTGGGACCTGAAAAATGAGTCTGGGGACCTCCCCCAAAATGGAAATGGGACCCCCAAAAATGGAGCTGGGACCCCGCCCCAAGAAATGGAACTGGAACCCCAAAAATGGAACTGGGGTCCCAAAATGGAACTGGGATCCCCAAAATGGAACTGGGGCCCCCAAAATGGGTCTGGGACCTCCAAAATGGAACTGGGACATCCAAAATGGAAATGGGACCCCCAAAAATGGGTCTGGGACCCCCAAAAATGGAACTGGGATCCCCAAAATGAGTCTGGGGCCCCCCAAAATGGAAATGGGATCCCCAAAAATGGAGCTGAGATCCCACCCAGAGCTTTGGGGCCTCCAGAATCCCCCCCAAACCAGGGGTTAGAACCCCCCAAAATGAGTCAGGGACCCCCAGATAAGTCAGAGACCCCCCAAAAATGGGTCAAGGACACCCAAAATGAGTCTGGGACCCACAAAAATGAGCCAGGGACCCCCAAATTAAGTCAAGGACCCCCAAATAAGTCAGGGACCCCAAAAATTAATCAAGGACCCCCAAAATAAATCAAGGACCCTCTCAGATGAGTCAGGGACCCACAAAACGAGTCAGGGATCCCCCAAAAGGATCAGGGACCCCCAAATTAAGTCAAGGACCCACCAGAATAAGCCAGGGACCCCCAAATGAGTCAGGGACCCACAAGAATAAATCAGGGACCCCCAAAATGAGTCAGGGACACCCCAAATGAATCAGGGATCCCCCAGATTAAGTCAGGGACCCCAAAATGAATCAAGGACCCCCAAAAGGACGTGGGACCCCCCAAATGAGTCAGGGACTTCCAAAATGAGTCAGAGACCCCCAAATGAATCAAGGACCCTCAAAATGGGTCAAGGACCCCCCAAACAAGTCAGGGACCCCCAAAAGCTAATCAAGGATCCCCCAAAATGAATCAAGAACCCCCAAATGAGTCAGGGACCCCCCAAATGAACCAGGGACCCCCAAATGGTCAGGGACCCCCAAATGAACCAGGGACCCCCAAATGAATCAAGGCCCCCGAGGCAGGCCCCCCGCACTGACCTGGGCAGGCAGGTGAGCAGCGCCCAGGTGCCCAGCACGGTGCCCAGCGAGTGCAGGGCGTGGCCCCCGCAGGTGAGCAGCGCCAGCCCCGCCCCCACGGCCGCGCCCCCGAGCTGCCGCCAGCGCGGGCCTGGGGAGGGGTCAGAGCCGGGGGACCCCCAAAATTACCGGGGACCCCCAAATGGGACCCCCAAAACGGGACCCCCAAAATTACCGGGGGACCCCAAAATGGGACCCCCAAAATTACCGGGGACCCCCAAATGGGACCCCCAAAATGGGACCCCCAAAATTACCGGGGGACCCCAAAATGGGACCCCCAAAATGGGACTTCCAAAATGGACTGGGAACGCCAAAATGGGACCCCCATAATGGGCCCCCCAAAATGGGACCCCCAAAATTACCGGGGAACCCCAAAATGGGACCCCCAAAATGGGACTTCCAAAATGGACTGGGGACCCCCAAAATGGCCTGGGGGACCCCAGAAATCACCGGGGACACGCCCAAGTACAGCAGAGAACTCGGCTGGGAGCCCTAAAAATCATCTGGGAACCCCCAAAATCCAAATGGGAATCCCTAAAAATCACCTGAGATTGCCCAAAACCCACCCAGAACCCCAAAAAATCATCTGGGACTGCGCAAAATCCACCTGGGAACCCCAAAAATCCACCTGGGAACCCCCAAAAATCAGCCAGGACCTCCCAAAAATCACCCGGGATCCCCCTGGAACCTCCCCAGGCTCCCCCAAATCCCTCCAGGCTTGAAACGCGCCCTGGGGCCCCCAAAAATCCCCTCAGGACCCCCAAAATCCCAAACTCCCCCCCAAAAACCCCTTGGGGACTCCTCAAAACCCCTCAGAATCCCCCAAAATCTCCCCCATACCCGTCAGGACCCCCCAAAACCCCTCAGGCCCCCCGAAAACCCCTCAGGACCCCCAAAAATTCGTTCAGGCCCCCCAAAACTCCTCAGGAGCCCCAAGACCCCCTCAAATCCCCTCCAGCCCCCCCGAAAACCCCTCAGGACCCCCCAAAACCCCTCAGGACCCCCAAAACTCCCCTCAGAACTCCTCCAATCCCCTCAGGACCCCCAAAATCCCCCCAAACTCCTCAGGACCCCCCAAAATCTCCTCAGGGCCCCCAAAACCCCCTCAGGGCCCCCAAAACCCCTCAGGGCCCCCGAAAATCCCAAGCTCCCCCCAAATCACTCAGGACCCCCCAAAATCCCCTCAGGACTCTCCAGAATCCCCTCAGGACGGCCCCAGGACCCCCAAAATCGCCTCAGGACCCCCAAAATCCCCTCAAACCCCTCAGGACCCCTCAACCCCTCCCCTCCATCCCCCGCTCCTCACCGCGGTCCTTGAGCACGAAGCCCACGGGGATGGAGCCGAGCAGCACCAGCAGGTACGTGAGCTCCTCCCGGCTCATGGCGGCTCCCGAGCCCCCAAAAAACCCAAAAACCCCCAAAAAAACCCCCAAAAACCCCCAAAACCCCCCCGAGGCCCCTGCGCGGCTGCGCGGCTTCGGCGCGGGGGCGGAGGGGGCGGGGCCGAGACAAACCACGCCCGCAATTAGACCACGCCCATTTAACTCATTTGTTTATGGGCGTGGTCAAATGAAGCCCCGACCCCTCCTGGTACCGAATTGGGGGGCTCGAGGTTTGAAAAGAGGCTTTTAAAGGGGTCTGGCCCTTTAAGGCACCGCGGGGGTTTAAATGGCTGTGGCCCTTTAAGATGAGTGGGACCCACACGTGGGGCTCTGGCGGAGGGTCAGGCCGCTTTAAGGCGGTTTTTAAAGCGGGTCTGGCCATTTAAGGGGGTTTTAACCTTTCGGAGCGGGAGTTTAAAGCGGGTCTGGCCCTTTAAGGGGTTTTAATGCCCCGGCGAAGGAGGTTTAAAGGCGCTCTGGCCCTTTAAGGCGGCTTTTAAACGGGGTCTGGCCCTTTAAGGGGGTTTTAACCCCGGAGCGGAGGGTTTAAGGCGCTCTGGCCCTTTAAGGGGGTTTTAACCCCCGGAGCGGGAGTTTAAAGCGGGTCTGGCCCTTTAAGGGGGTTTTAACCCCCGGAGCGGGAGTTTAAAGCGGGTCTGGCCCTTTAAGGGGGTTTTAACCCCCGGAGCGGGAGTTTAAAGCGGGTCTGGCCCTTTAAGGGGGTTTTAACACCCCGGAGCGGGAGTTTAAAGGCGCTCTGGCCCTTTAAGGGGGTTTTAACCACCCGGAGCGGGAGTTTAAGCGGTCTGGTCCTTAAGTGGGTTTTAACCCCGGAGCGGGAGTTTAAAGGCGCTCTGGCCCTTTAAGGGGGTTTTAACCACCCGGAGCGGGAGTTTAAAGCGGGTCTGCCCCTTTAGGGGTTTTAACCCCTCGGAGCGGGAGTTTAAAGCGGGTCTGGCCCTTTAAGGCCGCTCGGGTCCCACAATGGCGGCGTTTCAAAGGGCCTCTGTCCCTTTAAATCCCTCAGCCCTCAGGAGCTGCTCTTAAAAGGGGCTGAGTCCCTCCCATCGCCCTGTGCCAGCCCCGGTGGGCCCCACGCGGCGTCGCCGCTTTAAACCCGCCGGGGCCCCGGGGCGGGTTTAGGGAAGGCGGGACCAAGATGGCGGCGGTGTGTGAGGAGCGAGCGGAGCGGCCGCGGAGCCCCGACCCGCCCGAGCCCCCCGCGATCCTCCCGGCGGAGCTGCCGCGGCACCGCGGCCGCTTCCTCGTGTGGGACCCGGGGGCGGCGCGGGCGCTGCGGGAGCGGCACCGCGTGTGGGGAGCGCTGGTGGGGATCCCGGCCCGGCGGGAGCCGCGCGGGGCCGGCGATGGCGGCGGCGAGAGGAGCGCGGCTGCCGCTGGAGCTGAGGCCGGAGGAGGCGCGGGCGCTGCGGGACAGCGGCGGGAAACGGTACCGGGGGCGGGGGGGGAGGGGAATGGGGAGGGGGCAATTGGGGGAGGGGGCACCGAGACCCCCCCCCCTGAACCGCCCCTCCCCCCTCAGGTTGACGAGGATGAAGCGGAGGCGGAGGAGAGCCCGGCAGGTGGGGGAGGGGCGGTTTAGGGGAGGGGCTGTTTTTTGGGGGAGGGGTCAGACCCTCACTGACCCCTCCCTCCCCCCTCAGACCCCTCCCCCCGCTCCGAGCGCCGCTCCCGCGTGTTCCGCGCGCTGTGGGGGCGGGGCCATCACGTGACCGCGGGCGGGAAATTCGGCGGCGATTTCCTGGTGTACCCCGGTAAGGTGGGGAGGGGAACGGGGAGGGGTCTCATCCTGGGCTCCCAGCCCCCTCCCCAAATATTCCTTTCCCCATTCCCATCCCCCCCCCCGGGTGTCTCTGTCCCCCCCAGGTCCCCCCGCTGTTCCACGCGTGCGCGGTCGCGCTGTGCCCGCGCAGTTCCCGCCCGCAGCCGCTGGGGGCGCTGCTCGCGGCCGCGCGCCTGGGCACGAGCGTGCGCAAATCGCTGCTGCTCTGCGCCGCCGCGCCGCCAGGGGGCGCCCTGCGCCTCACCGCCCTCACGTGGCGCGCCGACCTCGCGTGACCCCCCCGCCACGTGACCTCCCCGCCACGTGACAACGCGCGCCGGGCGTTTCCCGCGCTTTTGCTCTCCAAAGAAACTCTCCGTTATTTTTTTAATTTAAGGATAAAAATAAAACGGATTTTCGGTGTCGTTCTCAGCGTTGTGCCGGGTGGGTGGGGGGAAGAGCACAAGGAATTTGGGGAAGAACCCCCCGAGTTTGGGGCAGGAGCCTGGGATGAAGGGAAATCCAAATTTGGGGGATTTTGGGGTTAATTTGGAGGGTCTGAGACCCCTGGAATGGGGGGCAGAACCTGAACTGGGGCCGCTGCCGAATTTGGGGGTCTGTCCCTGGTTTGGGGGGACCCCTGACTCATCTGAGGGTCCCAAATTCCTCCTATTCCCTCTGGGGGAGTTCCCACCAGAATTTTGGGCTTCCGCCCCCGTTTTGTGAGGCTCCCACCCCATTTTGGCACTTTCCATTCTCATTTTGGGGTGTCCCATCCTCATTTTGAGCAGGACTCCTGTTCCATTCCCAGTTGAGGGATTCCAGCCCTAATTTTGGGACAGTCCAGACCCCAATTCCAGGTGTTTTCACCCCAATTCCGGGTGTTTTGAGCTCCATTTTGGACAGTTCTCACCCGAATTTCTGCTGTTTTCACCCAAATTTCTGGTGTTTTCACCCAGATTTTGGTTGTTTTCACCCTCATTTTGGACAAGCCTAACCCAAGTTCTGGGTGTTCTCACCCCAATTCCAGGTGTTTTCACATCCATTTTGGACAGTCCAGACCCCAGCTCTGGGTGTTTTCACTCATATTTTGGGTGTTTTCACCATTTTGGACAGTTCTGACCCAAATTTCAGGTGTTTTCACACTAATTTCAGGTGTACTCACACCAATTTTGGGTGTCCAGACCCCGATTCTGGCTGTTCCCACCCAATTCCAGCTGTTCCCACCCCAATTCCAGCTGTTCCCAGCCCCATTCCAGCTGTTCCCCCCCAATTCCAGCTGTGCTCAGACGCTGATGGTGCGGAAGGCAGCGATGCCGTCCCTGCCCGTGCACAGCAGCAGCCCCGGGGCCATTCCTGGGGGTTCCTGCCCCAATTCCAGCTGTTCCTCCCCATTCCAGCTGTTCCCACCCCAATTCCAGCTGTTCCCAGCCCCATTCCAGCTGTTCCCAGCCCCCATTCCAGCTGTTCCCCATTTCCAATATTCCCCATTCCAGCTGTTCCCACCCCATTTCCAGCTGTTCCCAGCCCCATTCCAGCTGTTCCTCCCCATTTCCAGCAGCTGCTCAGACGCTGATGGTGCGGAAGGCGGCGATGCCGTCCCTGCCCGTGCACAGCAGCAGCCCCGGGGATATTCCTGGGGGTTCCTGCCCCAATTCCAGCTGTTCCTCCCCATTCCAGCTGTTCCCAGCCCCATTCCAGCTGTTCCCACCCCATTTCCAGCTGTTCCCCCCAATTCCAGCTGTTCCCTCCCATTTCCAGCTGTGCTCAGACGCTGATGGTGCGGAAGGCGGCGATGCCGTCCCTGCCCGTGCACAGCAGCAGCCCGGGGACTATTCCTGGGGGTTCCTCTCCAGTTCCAGCTGTTCCCTCCCAATTGCAGCTGTTCCCACCCAATTCCAGCTGTTCCCCAGCCCCATTCCAGCTGTTCCCAGCCCCATTCCAGCTGTTCCCACCCCATTTCCAGCTGTTCCCCCAGCCCCATTCCAGCTGTTCCCCCCATTTCCAGCTGTGCTCAGACGCTGATGGTGCGGAAGGCGGCGATGCCGTCCCTGCCCGTGCACAGCAGCAGCCCCGGCACTGCGGGTGCCAGTGCAGCTCCTTCACCTCCCGCTCGCCCTGGTGCAGGAACAGCAGCTGCGGCGGCAGCTCCGGCAGCCCCTCCCCTCCGCGGGCCCCTCCCCCTCGGGGTCCCTCTCCACGCCCAGGTCCCACTGGGTCACCAGGTCGTCTCGCCCGGCGGCCGCCAGCACGCCGCTCTCGCCCGGGTGCCACTGCACGGACGTGATGGGGCCCCGGTGCTGCTTGAAGGTGGCCACGCTCGAGGGGCTGCTCTGGGGGGCAGCAACGGGCAGGGGTTGGTGGGGAGGGGGCTCTGGGGGGTTTGGGGGCTGAGGCTGGTTTAGGGGGGCTATGGGGTGGTTTGGGGGGGTTATGAGGTGATTTGGGGAGGCTATGGGGTGGTTTTGGAGGTCTGAGGTTGGTTTTGGGGGTCCATGGGGTGGTTTAGGGGGCTATGGAGTGGTTTGGGGGTTATGAGGTGATTTGGGAGGCTATGGGGTGGTTTTGGAGGTCTGAGGTTGGTTTTGGGGGTCCATGGGGTGGTTTAGGGGCCTATGGAGTGGTTTTGGGGGGCTGAGGCTGGTTTTGGGGGTCCATGGCATGGTTTAGGGGGCTTTGAGGTGGTTTGGGGGGCTGAGGCTGGTTTTGGGAGGCTATGGGGTGGTTTGGGGGGTTTTGAGGTGATTTGGGGGGCTATGGGGTGGTTTTGGAGATCTGGGGTTGGTTTTGGGGATCTGAGGCTGGTTTTGGGAGGCTATGGGGTGGTTTGGGGGTTTTTGAGGTGATTTGGGGAGGCTATGGGGTGGTTTTGGAGATCTGGGGTTGGTTTTGGGGATCTGAGGCTGGTTTTGGGGGGCTATGGGGTGGTTTGGGGGTTTATGAGGTGATTTGGGGAGGCTATGGGGTGGTTTTGGAGATCTGAGGTTGGTTTTGGGGATCTGAGGCTGGTTTAGGGGGGCTGTGGGGTAGTTTGGGGGGTTATGAGGTGATTTGGGGAGGCTATGGGGTGGTTTTGGAGGTCTGAGGTTGGTTTTGGGGGTCCATGGGGTGGTTTAGGGGGCTATGGAGTGGTTTGGGGGGTTATGAGGTGATTTGGGAGGCTATGGGGTGGTTTTGGAGGTCTGAGGTTGGTTTTGGGGGTCCATGGGGTGGTTTAGGGGGCTATGGAGTGGTTTTGGGGGGCTGAGGCTGGTTTTGGGGGTCCATGGCATGGTTTAGGGGGCTTTGAGGTGGTTTGGGGGGCTGAGGCTGGTTTTGGGGGTCCATGGGGTGGTTTTGGGGGCTATGGGGTGGCTTGGGGGCTGAGGCTGGTTTTGGGGGCTATGGGGTGGTTTGGGGGTTTATGAGGTGATTTGGGGAAGCTATGGGGTGGTTTTGGAGGTCTGGGGTTGGTTTTTGGGATCTGAGGCTGGTTTTGGGGGCTATGGGGTGGTTGTGGGGGCTATGGGGCAGTTTGGGGGGGTCTGTGGGATTTTATGTGGGGTCTGTGGGGTGGTTTTGGGGGCTCTATGAGGTGGTTTAGGGGGGCTATGGGGTGGTTTGGTGAGGCTAAAGGGCAGATTTGGGGTCTAAAGGCTTTTTTGTGGAATCTATGGGGTGGTTTTGGGGGCCATGGAATCATTTTGGGGTCTGTGGGGTGGTTTTGGGGTCCCAGTCTCAGTTTTGGGGGTCAGTTTTGGGATCCCTGAGTCACTTTGGGGGTCCCAGGGTCAGTTTTGGGGTCCCTGTCTCAGTTTTGGGGTCCCTGTCTCAGTTTTGGGGCTCACCCTGACACTCCTGAGGTCCCACAGCCTGATGACCCCGTCATTCCCCCACTGAGCAGCGCTGCCGTGTCCCTGAGTCACTTTGGGGTCCCTGAGTCCTCTGGGGTCCCAGGGTCAGTTTTGGGGTCCCAGGGTCAGTTTTAGGGTCCCAGGGTCAGTTTTGGGGTCCCAGGGTCAGTTTTGGGGTCTCAGTCTCAGTTTTGGGGTCCCAGGGTCAGTTTGGGGGTCCCAGGGTCAGTTTTGGGGCTCACCCTGACGCTCCTGAGGTCCCACAGCCGGATGACCCCGTCGTCCCCCCAGCTGAGCAGCGCCGCCGTGTCCCTGAGTCACTTTGGGGTCCCTGAGTCCCTCTGGGGGTCCCATGGTCAGTTTTGGGGTCCCAGTCTCAGTTTTGGGGTCCCTGTCTCAGTTTTGGGGCTCACCCTGACGCTCCTGAGGTCCCACAGCCTGATGACCCCATCGTCCCCCCGCTGAGCAGCGCCGCCGTGTCCCTGAGTCACTTTGGGGTCTCAGGGTCAGTTTTGGGAGTGCCAGGGTCGGTTTTAGGGTCCCAGGGTCAGTTTTGGGGCTCACCCTGACACTCCTGAGGTCCCACAGCCTGATGACCCCATCGTCCCCCCGCTGACCAGCGCTGCCGTGTGCCTGAGTCACTTTGGGGTCTCGAGTCTCAGTTTTGGGGTCCCAGGGTCAGTTTTGGGGTCTCAGTCTCAGTTTTGGGGTCCGTGTCTCAGTTTTGGGGCTCACCCTGACGCTCCTGAGGTCCCACAGCCGGATGACCCCATCGTCCCCCCCAGCTGACCAGCGCTGCCGTGTCCCTGCGGCTCCAGCTCAGCACGTTGACGTCGCCGTCGTGCGCCGAGGGCAGCACGAGCTGGCAGCAGCGGGGG
>JAKWBO010001784.1:0-10456 GCA_034336685.1 Luscinia luscinia | reverse complement strand
CCACCACGGGTGGGCCGGCCGTGGCTGCACACCCAGTGGCACACGCAAACAGTTCTGCACGCCCACCCACGGGTGGGCCGGCCGTGGCGGCACACCCAGTGGCACACGCAAACAGTTCTGCACGCCCACCCACGGGTGGGGCCGGCCGTGGCGGCACACCCAGAGGCAACCGCAGACCCTTCTGCACGCCCACTCCACGGGTGGGCCGGCCGTGGCGGCACACCCAGTGGCACACGCAAACAGTTCTGCACGCCCAGCCACGGGTGGGCCGGCCGTGGCGGCACACCCAGTGGCACACGCAAACAGTTCTGCACGCCCACCCACGGGTGGGCCGGCCGTGGCGGCACACCCAGAGGCAACCGCAAACCCTTCTGCACGCCCACCCACGGGTGGGCCGGCCGTGGCGGCACATCCAGTGGCACACGCAAACAGTTCTGCACGCCCACCCACGGGTGGGCCGGCCGTGGCTGCACACCCAGTGGCACACGCAAACAGTTCTGCACGCCCACCCACGGGTGGGCCGGCTGTGGCGGCACACCCAGTGGCACACGCAAACAGTTCTGCACGCCCACCCACGGGTGGGCCGGCCGTGGCGGCACACCCAGAGGCAACCGCAAAACCTTCTGCACGCCCACCCACGGGTGGGCCGGCCGTGGCGGCACACCCAGTGGCACACGCAAACAGTTCTGCACGCCCAGCCACGGGTGGGCCGGCCGTGGCGGCACACCCAGAGGTAAACGCAGGCACTTCTGCACGCCCAGCCACGGGTGGGCCGGCCGTGGCGGCACACCCAGAGGCAACCCCAGGCTTTTCTGCACGCCCACCCACGGGTGGGCCGGCCGTGGCGGCACACCCCCGTGGCACACGCAGTTTTTCTGCACGCCCACCCACGGGTGGGCCGGCCGCGGCGGCACATCCAGTGGCACACGCAAACAGTTCTGCACGCCCACCCACGAGTGGGCCGGCCTTGGCGGCACACCCAGTGGCAACCGCAAACCCCTTCTGCATCGCCAGCAGCCATGGGTGGGCCGGCCGTGGCGGCACACCCAGTGGCACACGCAACAGTTCTGCACGCCCCACCCACAGGTGGGCCGGCCGTAGCGGCACACCCAGAGGCACACGCAAACAGTTCTGCACGCCCCACCCCACGGGTGGCCCGGCCGTGGCGGCACACCCCAGAGGCAACCGCAGGCCCTTCTGCACGCCCACTCCACGGGTGGGCCGGCCGTGGCGGCACACCCAGAGGCAACCGCAAACCCTTCTGCACGCCCACCCTCGGGTAGGCCGGCCGTGGCGGCACACCCAGTGGCACACGTAAACAGTTCTGCACGCCCACCCCACGGGTGGGCCGGTTGTGGCGGCACACCCAGTGGCACACGCAAACAGTTCTGCACGCCCCACCCCACGGGTGGGCCGGCCGTGGCGGCACATCCAGTGGCACACGCAAACAGTTCTGCACGCCCACCCACGGGGTGGGCCGGCCGTGGCGGCACACCCCAGAGGCAAACGCAGGCACTTCTGCACGCCCACCCACGGGTGGGCCGGCCGTGGCGGCACATCCAGTGGCACACGCAAACAGTTCTGCACGCCCAACCACGGGTGGGCCGGCCGTGGCGGCACAATTAGTGGCACACGCAAAGAGTTCTGCACGCCAGCCACGGGTGAGCCGGCGGTGGCGGCACACCCAGTGGCACAGGCAAACCCTTCTGCACGCCCACCCACGGGTGGGCCGGCCGTGGCGGCACACCCAGTGGCGCACGCAAACAGTTCTGCACGCCCACCCACGGGTGGGCCGGCTGTGGCGGCACACCCAGAGGCAACCGCAGGCCCTTCTGCACGCCCACTCACGGGTGGGCCGGCCGTGGCGGCACACCCAGTGGCACACGCAAACAGTTCTGCACGCCCACCCACGGGTGGGCCGGCCGTGGCGGCACACCCAGTGGCACACGCAGAACCGTTCTGCACGCCCACCCACGGGTGGGCCGGCCGTGGCGGCACACCCAGAGGCAACACGCAAACCCTTCTGCACGCCCACTCCACGGGTGGGCCGGCCGTGGCGGCACACCCAGTGGCACACGCAAACAGTTCTGCACGCCCACCCACGGGTGGGCCGGCCGTGGCTGCACACCCAGTGGCACACGCAAACAGTTCTGCACGCCCACCCACGGGTGGGCCGGCTGTGGCGGCACACCCAGTGGCACACGCAAACAGTTCTGCACGCCCACCCACGGGTGGGCCGGCCGTGGCGGCACACCCAGAGGCAACCGCAAACCCTTCTGCACGCCCACCCACGGGTGGGCCGGCCGTGGCGGCACACCCAGTGGCACACGCAAACCCGTTCTGCACGCCCACCCACGGGTGGGCCGGCCGTGGCGGCACACCCAGTGGCACACGCAAACAGTTCTGCACGCCCACCCACGGGTGGGCCGGTTGTGGCGGCACACCCAGTGGCACACGCAAACAGTTCTGCACGCCCACCCACGGGTGGGCCGGCCGTGGCGGCACACCCAGTGGCACACGCAAACAGTTCTGCACGCCCACCCACGGGTGGGCCGGCCGTGGCGGCACACCCAGAGGCAACACGCAGGCACTCTTCTGCACGCCCACCCACGGGTGGGCCGGCCGTGGCGGCACATCCAGTGGCACACGCAAACAGTTCTGCACGCCCACCCACGGGTGGGCCGGTCGTGGCGGCACACCCAGTGGCACACGCAAACAGTTCTGCACGCCCACCCACGGGTGGGCCGGCTGTGGCGGCACACCCAGTGGCACACGCAAACAGTTCTGCACGCCCACCCACGGGTGGGCCGGCCGTGGCGGCACATCCAGTGGCACACGCAAACAGTTCTGCACGCCCACCCACGGGTGGGCCGGCCGTGGCGGCACACCCAGAGGCAAACGCAGGCACTTCTGCACGCCCACCCACGGGTGGGCCGGCCGTGGCGGCACATCCAGTGGCACACGCAAACAGTTCTGCACGCCCACCCACGGGTGGGCCGGCCGTGGCGGCACAACCAGTGGCACACGCAAAGAGTTCTGCACGCCAGCCACGGGTGAGCCGGCCGTGGCGGCACACCCAGTGGCACAGGCTAACCCTTCTGCACGCCCACCCACGGGTGGGCCGGCCGTGGCGGCACACCCAGTGGCACACGCAAACAGTTCTGCACGCCCACCCACGGGTGGGCCGGCCGTGGCGGCACACCCAGAGGCAACCGCAAACCCTTCTGCACGCCCACCCACGGGTGGGCCGGCCGTGGCGGCACACCCAGTGGCACACGCAAACAGTTCTGCACGCCCAGCCACGGGTGGGCCGGCCGTGGCGGCACACCCAGTGGCACACGCAAACCGTTCTGCACGCCCACCCACGGGTGGGCCGGCCGTGGCGGCACACCCAGAGGCAACCGCAAACCCTTCTGCACGCCCACCCACGGGTGGGCCGGCCGTGGCGGCACACCCAGTGGCACACGCAAACAGTTCTGCACGCCCACCCACGGGTGGGCCGGCCGTGGCTGCACACCCAGTGGCACACGCAAACAGTTCTGCACGCCCACCCACGGGTGGGCCGGCCGTGGCGGCACACCCAGTGGCACACGCAAACAGTTCTGCACGCCCACCCACGGGTGGGCCGGCCGTGGCGGCACACCCAGAGGCAACCGCAAACCCTTCTGCACGCCCACCCACGGGTGGGCCGGCCGTGGCGGCACACCCAGTGGCACACGCAAACAGTTCTGCACGCCCAGCCACGGGTGGGCCGGCCGTGGCGGCACACCCAGTGGCACACGCAAACCGTTCTGCACGCCCACCCACGGGTGGGCCGGCCGTGGCGGCACACCCAGAGGCAACACGCAAACTCTTCTGCACGCCCACCCACGGGTGGGCCGGCCGTGGCGGCACACCCAGTGGCACACCGCAAACAGTTCTGCACGCCCACCCACGGGTGGGCCGGCCGTGGCGGCACACCCAGTGGCACACGCAAACAGTTCTGCACGCCCACTCCACGGGTGGGCCGGCTGTGGCGGCACACCCAGTGGCACACGCAAACAGTTCTGCACGCCCACCCACGGGTGGGCCGGCCGTGGCGGCACACCCAGAGGCAACCGCAAACCCTTCTGCACGCCCACCCACGGGTGGGCCGGCCGTGGCGGCACACCCAGTGGCACACGCAAACAGTTCTGCACGCCCACCCACGGGTGGGCCGGCCGTGGCGGCACACCCAGTGGCACACGCAAACCGTTCTGCACGCCCACCCACGGGTGGGCCGGCCGTGGCGGCACACCCAGAGGCAACCGCAAACCCTTCTGCACGCCCACCCACGGGTGGGCCGGCCGTGGCGGCACATCCAGTGGCACACGCAAACAGTTCTGCACGCCCACCCACGGGTGGGCCGGCCGTGGCTGCACACCCAGTGGCACACGCAAACAGTTCTGCACGCCCACCCACGGGTGGGCCGGTTGTGGCGGCACACCCAGTGGCACACGCAAACAGTTCTGCACGCCCACCCACGGGTGGGCCGGCCGTGGCGGCACACCCAGAGGCAACCGCAAACCCTTCTGCACGCCCACCCACGGGTGGGCCGGCCGTGGCGGCACACCCCGAGGCACACGCAAACAGTTCTGCACGCCCACCCACGGGTGGGCCGGCTGTGGCGGCACACCCAGAGGCAACCGCAGGCCCTTCTGCACGCCCACTCACGGGTGGGCCGGCCGTGGCGGCACACCCAGAGGCACACGCAAACAGTTCTGCACGCCCACCCACGGGTGGGCCGGCCGTGGCGGCACACCCAGAGGCAACCGCAAACCCTTCTGCACGCCCACCCACGGGTGGGCCGGCCGTGGCGGCACACCCAGTGGCACACGCAAACAGTTCTGCACGCCCACCCACGGGTGGGCCGGCTGTGGCGGCACACCCAGAGGCAACCGCAGGCCCTTCTGCACGCCCACTCACGGGTGGGCCGGCCGTGGCGGCACACCCAGAGGCACACGCAAACCCTTCTGCACGCGCAGCCATGGGTGGGCCGGCCGTGGCGGCACACCCAGTGGCACACGCAAACAGTTCTGCACGCCCACCCACAGGTGGGCCGGCCGTAGCGGCACACCCAGAGGCACACGCAAACAGTTCTGCACGCCCACCCACGGGTGGCCCGGCCGTGGCGGCACACCCAGAGGCAACCGCAGGCCCTTCTGCACGCCCACCCACGGGTGGGCCGGCCGTGGCGGCACACCCAGAGGCAACCGCAAACCCTTCTGCACGCCCACCCTCGGGTAGGCCGGCCGTGGCGGCACACCCAGTGGCACACGTAAACAGTTCTGCACGCCCACCCACGGGTGGGCCGGTTGTGGCGGCACACCCAGTGGCACACGCAAACAGTTCTGCACGCCCACCCACGGGTGGGCCGGCCGTGGCGGCACATCCAGTGGCACACGCAAACAGTTCTGCACGCCCACCCACGGGTGGGCCGGCCGTGGCGGCACACCCAGAGGCAAACGCAGGCACTTCTGCACGCCCACCCACGGGTGGGCCGGCCGTGGCGGCACATCCAGTGGCACACGCAAACAGTTCTGCACGCCCAACCACGGGTGGGCCGGCCGTGGCGGCACAATTAGTGGCACACGCAAAGAGTTCTGCACGCCAGCCACGGGTGAGCCGGCGGTGGCGGCACACCCAGTGGCACAGGCAAACCCTTCTGCACGCCCACCCACGGGTGGGCCGGCCGTGGCTGCACACCCAGTGGCACACGCAAACAGTTCTGCACGCCCACCCACGGGTGGGCCGGCCGTGGCGGCACACCCAGAGGCAACCGCAAACCCTTCTGCACGCCCACCCACGGGTGGGCCGGCCGTGGCGGCACACCCAGTGGCACACGCAAACAGTTCTGCACGCCCACCCACGGGTGGGCCGGCTGTGGCGGCACACCCAGAGGCACACCGCAGACCCTTCTGCACGCCCACCCACGGGTGGGCCGGCCGTGGCGGCACACCCAGAGGCAACACGCAAACCCTTCTGCACGCCCACCCACGGGTGGGCCGGCCGTGGCGGCACACCCAGAGGCACACCGCAAACACTTCTGCACGCCCACCCACGGGTGGGCCGGCCGTGGCGGCACACCCAGTGGCACACGCAAACAGTTCTGCACGCCCACCCACGGGTGGGCCGGCCGTGGCGGCACACCCAGTGGCACACGCAAACAGTTCTGCACGCCCACCCACGGGTGGGCCGGCCGTGGCGGCACACCCAGTGGCACACGCAAACAGTTCTGCACGCCCACCCACGGGTGGGCCGGCCGTGGCGGCACACCCAGAGGCAACCGCAAACCCTTCTGCACGCCCACCCACGGGTGGGCCGGCCGTGGCGGCACACCCAGTGGCACACGCAAACAGTTCTGGCACGCCCACCCACGGGTGGGCCGGCCGTGGCGGCACACCCAGTGGCACACGCAAACAGTTCTGCACGCCCACCCACGGGTGGGCCGGCCGTGGCGGCACACCCAGTGGCACACGCAAACAGCTTCTGCACGCCCACCCACGGGTGGGCCGGCCGTGGCGGCACATCCAGTGGCACACGCAAACAGTTCTGCACGCCCACCCACGGGTGGGCCGGCCGTGGCGGCACACCCAGTGGCACACGCAAACACTTCTGCACGCCCACCCACGGGTGGGCCGGCCGTGGCGGCACACCCAGAGGCACACGCAAACAGTTCTGCACGCCCACCCACGGGTGGGCCGGCCGTGGCGGCACACCCAGTGGCACACGCAAACAGTTCTGCACGCCCACCCACGGGTGGGCCGGCTGTGGCTGCACACCCAGTGGCACACGCAAACAGTCGCACGCCTACCACGGTGGGCCGGGTGGCGGCACACCCAGTGGCACACGCAAACAGTTCTGCACGCCCACCCACGGGTGGGCCGGCCGTGGCGGCACACCCAGAGGCAACCGCAAACCCTTCTGCACGCTCACTCAATGGTGGCCGGCCGTGCGCACACCCCGAGGCACACGCAACAGTTCTGCACGCCCACCCACGGTGCTCGCTGGGCGGCACACCCAGAGGCAACCGCAGGCCCTTCTAGTCATCATGGTAGGCGCACACACCAGAGGTACACGAACAGTTGCACGCCACCACGTGGCCGGCGTGCACACCCAGAGGCAACCGCAAACAGTTCTGCACGCCCACCCACAGGTGGGCCGGGCCGTAGCGGCACACCCAGTGGCACACGCAAACAGTTCTGCACGCCCACCCACGGGTGGCCCGGCCGTGGCGGCACACCCAGAGGCAACCGCAGGCTCTTTCTGCACGCCCACCCACGGGTGGGCCGGCCGTGGCGGCACACCCAGAGGCAACCGCAAACCCTTCTGCACGCCCACCTCGGGTAGGGCCGGCCGTGGCGGCACACCCAGTGGCACACGTAAACAGTTCTGCACGCCCACCCACGGGTGGGCCGGCTGTGGCGGCACACCCAGTGGCACACGCAAACAGTTCTGCACGCCCACCCACGGGTGGGCCGGCCGTGGCGGCACATCCAGTGGCACACGCAAACAGTTCTGCACGCCCACCCACGGGTGGGCCGGCCGTGGCGGCACACCCAGAGGCAAACGCAGGCACTTCTGCACGCCCACTCCACGGGTGGGCCGGCCGTGGCGGCACATCCAGTGGCACACGCAAACAGTTCTGCACGCCCACCCACGGTGGGCCGGCCGTGGCGGCACAACCAGTGGCACACGCAAAGAGTTCTGCACGCCAGCCACGGGTGAGGCTGGCGGTGGCGGCACACCCAGTGGCACACGCAAACAGTCTCTGCACGCCCACCCACAGGTGGGCCGGCCGTGATGGCACACCCAGTGGCACACGCAAACAGTTCTGCACGCCCACCCACGGGTGGGCCGGCCGTGGCGGCACACCCAGAGGCAACCGCAGGCCCTTCTGCACGCCCACCCACGGGTGGGTCGGCCGTGGCGGCACACCCAGAGGCAACCGCAAACCCTTCTGCACGCCCACCTCGGGTAGGCCGGCCGTGGCGGCACACCCAGTGGCACACGTAAACAGTTCTGCACGCCCACCCACGGGTGGGCCGGTTGTGGCGGCACACCCAGTGGCACACGCAAACAGTTCTGCACGCCCACCCACGGGTGGGCCGGCCGTGGCGGCACATCCAGTGGCACACGCAAACAGTTCTGCACGCCCACCCACGGGTGGGCCGGCCGTGGCGGCACACCCAGAGGCAAACGCAGGCACTTCTGCACGCCCACCCACGGGTGGGCCGGCCGTGGCGGCACATCCAGTGGCACACGCAAACAGTTCTGCACGCCCAACCACGGGTGGGCCGGCCGTGGCGGCACAATTAGTGGCACACGGAAAGAGTTCTGCACGCCAGCCACGGGTGAGCTGGCGGTGGCGGCACACCCAGTGGCACAGGCAAACCCTTCTGCACGCCCACCCACGGGTGGGCCGGCCGTGGATGCACACCCAGTGGCACACGCAAACAGTTCTGCACGCCCACCCACGGGTGGGCCGGCCGTGGCGGCACACCCAGAGGCAACCGCAAACCCTTCTGCACGCCCACCCACGGGTGGGCCGGCCGTGGCGGCACACCCAGTGGCACACGCAAACAGTTCTGCACGCCCACCCACGGGTGGGCCGGCCGTGGCGGCACACCCAGAGGCAACCGCAGGCCCTTCTGCACGCCCACTCACGGGTGGGCCGGCCGTGGCGGCACACCCAGAGGCAACCGCAAACCCTTCTGCACGCCCACCCACGGGTGGGCCGGCCGTGGCGGCACACCCAGAGGCAACCGCAAACAGTTCTGCACGCCCACCCACGGGTGGGCCGGCCGAGGCTGCACACCCAGTGGCACACGCAAACAGTTCTGCACGCCCACCCACGGGTGGGCCGGCCGTGGCGGCACACCCAGAGGCAACCGCAGGCCCTTCTGCACGCCCAACCACGGGTGGGCCGGCCGTGGCGGCACACCCAGAGGCAACCGCAAACCCTTCTGCACGCCCACCCTCGGGTAGGCCGGCCGTGGCGGCACACCCAGTGGCACACGTAAACAGTTCTGCACGCCCACCCACGGGTGGGCCGGTTGTGGCGGCACACCCAGTGGCACACGCAAACAGTTCTGCACGCCCACCCACGGGTGGGCCGGCCGTGGCGGCACATCCAGTGGCACACGCAAACAGTTCTGCACGCCCACCCACGGGTGGGCCGGCCGTGGCGGCACACCCAGAGGCAAACGCAGGCACTTCTGCACGCCCACCCACGGGTGGGCCGGCCGTGGCGGCACATCCAGTGGCACACGCAGACAGTTCTGCACGCCCAACCACGGGTGGGCCGGCCGTGGCGGCACACCCAGTGGCACACGCAAACAGTTCTGCACGCCCACCCACGGGTGGGCCGGCTGTGGCGGCACACCCAGAGGCAACCGCAGGCCCTTCTGCACGCCCACTCACGGGTGGGCCGGCCGTGGCGGCACACCCAGAGGCAACCGCAAACCCTTCTGCACGCCCACCCACGGGTGGGCCGGTCGTGGCGGCACATCCAGTGGCACACGCAAACAGTCCTGCACGCCCACCCACGGGTGGGCCGGCCGTGGCGGCACACCCAGAGGTAAACGCAGGCACTTCTGCACGCCCACCCACGGGTGGGCCGGCCGTTGCGGCACACCCAGAGGCAACCCCAGGCTTTTCTGCACGCCCACCCACGGGTGGGCCGGCCGTGGCGGCACACCCCGTGGCACACGCAAGCTCTTCTGCACGCCCACCCACGGGTGGGCCGGCCGTGCGGCACATCCAGTGGCACACGCAAACAGTTCTGCACGCCCACCCACGAGTGGGCCGGCCTTGGCGGCACACCCAGAGGCAAACGCAAACCCTTCTGCACGCCCACCCACGGGTGGGCCGGCCGTGGCGGCACACCCAGAGGCAAACGCAGGCACTTCTGCACGCCCACCCACGGGTGGGCCGGCCGTGGCGGCACACTGAGAGGCAACCCCAGGCCCTTCTGCACGCCCATCCACGGGTGGGCCGGCCGTGGCGGCACACCCAGAGGCAACCGCAGGCCCTTCTGGACACCCACCCACGAATAGGCCGGCCGTGGCGGCACACCCAGAGGCACACGCAAACAGTTCTGCACGCCCACCCACGGGTGGGCCGACCGTGGCGGCACACCCAGTGGATCACGCAAACAGTTCTGCACGCCCACCCACGGGTGGGCCGGCCGTGGCGGCACACCCAGAGGCACACGCAAACAGTTCTGCACGCCCACCCACGGGTGGGCCGGCCGTGGCGGCACACCCAGAGGCACACGCAAACAGTTCTGCACGCCCACCCACGGGTGGGCCGGCTGTGGCGGCACACCCAGAGGCACACGCAAACAGCTTCTGCACGCCCACCCACGGGTGGGCCGGCCGTGGCGGCACACCCAGAGGCAACACGCAAACCCTTCTGCACGCTCCACTCACGGTGG
>JAKWBO010001783.1:0-10459 GCA_034336685.1 Luscinia luscinia | reverse complement strand
TGCCGCCACGGCCGGCCCACCCGTGGGTGGGCGTGCAGAACTGTTTGCGTGTGCCACTGGGTGTGCCGCCACGGCCGGCCCACCCGTGGGTGGGCGTGCAGAAGGGTTTGCGTGTTGCCTCTGGGTGTGCCGCCACGGCCGGCCCACCCGTGGGTGGGCGTGCAGAAGTGTCTGCGTGTTGCCTCTGGGTGTGCCGCCACGGCCGGCCCACCCGTGGGTGGGCGTGCAGAACTGTTTGCGTGTGCCACTGGGTGTGCCGCCACGGCCGGCCCACCCGTGGGTGGGCGTGCAGAACTGTTTGCGTGTGCCACTGGGTGTGCCGCCACGGCCGGCCCACCCGTGGGTGGGCGTGCAGAAGGGTTTGCGGTGTGCCACTGGGTGTGCCGCCACGGCCGGCCCACCCGTGGGTGGGCGTGCAGAAGGGCCTGCGTGTTGCCTCTGGGTGTGCCGCCACGGCCGGCCCACCCGTGGGTGGGCGTGCAGAAGGGTTTGCGTGTTGCCTCTGGGTGTGCCGCCACGGCCGGCCCACCCGTGGGTGGGCGTGCAGAACTGTTTGCGTGTGCCACTGGGTGTGCCGCCACGGCCGGCCCACCCGTGGGTGGGCGTGCAGAACTGTTTGCGTGTGCCACTGGGTGTGCCGCCACGGCCGGCCCACCCGTGGGTGGGCGTGCAGAACTGTTTGCGTGTGCCACTGGGTGTGCCGCCACGGCCGGCCCACCCGTGGGTGGGCGTGCAGAAGGGTTTGCGGTTGCCTCTGGGTGTGCCGCCACGGCCGGCCCACCCGTGGGTGGGCGTGCAGAACTGTTTGCGTGTGCCACTGGGTGTGCCGCCACGGCCGGCCCACCCGTGGGTGGGCGTGCAGAACTGTTTGCGTGTGCCTCTGGGTGTGCCGCCACGGCCGGCCCACCCGTGGGTGGGCGTGCAGAAGGGTTTGCGGTTGCCTCTGGGTGTGCCGCCACGGCCGGCCCACCCGTGGGTGGGCGTGCAGAACTGTTTGCGTGTGCCACTGGGTGTGCCGCCACAACCGGCCCACCCGTGGGTGGGCGTGCAGAACTGTTTGCGTGTGCCACTGGGTGTGCAGCCACGGCCGGCCCACCCGTGGGTGGGCGTGCAGAACTGTTTGCGTGTGCCACTGGGTGTGCCGCCACGGCCGGCCCACCCGTGGGTGGGCGTGCAGAAGGGTTTGCGGTTGCCTCTGGGTGTGCCGCCACGGCCGGCCCACCCGTGAGTGGGCGTGCAGAAGGGCCTGCGGTTGCCTCTGGGTGTGCCGCCACAGCCGGCCCACCCGTGGGTGGGCGTGCAGAACTGTTTGCGTGTGCCACTGGGTGTGCCGCCACGGCCGGCCCACCCGTGGGTGGGCGTGCAGAAGGGTTTGCGGTTGCCTCTGGGTGTGCCGCCACGGCCGGCCCACCCGTGGGTGGGCGTGCAGAACTGTTTGCGTGTGCCACTGGGTGTGCAGCCACGGCCGGCCCACCCGTGGGTGGGCGTGCAGAAGGGTTTGCCTGTGCCACTGGGTGTGCCGCCACCGCCGGCTCACCCGTGGCTGGCGTGCAGAACTCTTTGCGTGTGCCACTAGTTGTGCCGCCACGGCCGGCCCACCCGTGGTTGGGCGTGCAGAACTGTTTGCGTGTGCCACTGGATGTGCCGCCACGGCCGGCCCACCCGTGGGTGGGCGTGCAGAAGTGCCTGCGTTTGCCTCTGGGTGTGCCGCCACGGCCGGCCCACCCGTGGGTGGGCGTGCAGAACTGTTTGCGTGTGCCACTGGATGTGCCGCCACGGCCGGCCCACCCGTGGGTGGGCGTGCAGAACTGTTTGCGTGTGCCACTGGGTGTGCCGCCACAACCGGCCCACCCGTGGGTGGGCGTGCAGAACTGTTTACGTGTGCCACTGGGTGTGCCGCCACGGCCGGCCTACCCGAGGGTGGGCGTGCAGAAGGGTTTGCGGTTGCCTCTGGGTGTGCCGCCACGGCCGGCCCACCCGTGGGTGGGCGTGCAGAAGGGCCTGCGGTTGCCTCTGGGTGTGCCGCCACGGCCGGGCCACCCGTGGGTGGGCGTGCAGAACTGTTTGCGTGTGCCTCTGGGTGTGCCGCTACGGCCGGCCCACCTGTGGGTGGGCGTGCAGAACTGTTTGCGTGTGCCACTGGGTGTGCCGCCACGGCCGGCCCACCCATGGCTGCGCGTGCAGAAGGGTTTGCGGTTGCCTCTGGGTGTGCCGCCAAGGCCGGCCCACTCGTGGGTGGGCGTGCAGAACTGTTTGCGTGTGCCACTGGATGTGCCGCACGGCCGGCCCACCCGTGGGTGGGCGTGCAGAAGAGCTTGCGTGTGCCACGGGGTGTGCCGCCACGGCCGGCCCACCCGTGGGTGGGCGTGCAGAAAAGCCTGGGGTTGCCTCTGGGTGTGCCGCCACGGCCGGCCCACCCGTGGGTGGGCGTGCAGAAGTGCCTGCGTTTACCTCTGGGTGTGCCGCCACGGCCGGCCCACCCGTGGGTGGGCGTGCAGGACTGTTTGCGTGTGCCACTGGATGTGCCGCCACGGACGGCCCACCCGTGGGTGAACGTGCAGAACTGCTTGCGTGATCCACTGGGTGTGCCGCCACGGCCGGCCCTCCCGTGGGTGGGCGTGCAGAAGGGCCTGCGTGGGGCTCTGTGTGTGCCGCCACAGCCGGCTCACCCGTGGGTGGGCGTGCAGAACTCTTTGCGTGTGCCACTGGATGTGCCGCCACGGCCGGCCCACCCGCGGGTGGGCGTGCAGAAGGGTTTGCGGTTGCCTCTGGGTGTGCCGCCACGGCCGGCCCACCCGTGGGTGGGCGTGCAGAACGGTTTGCGTGTGCCACTGGGTGTGCCGCCACGGCCGGCCCACCCGTGGGTGGGCGTGCAGAACTGTTTGCGTGTGCCACTGGGTGTGCCGCCACGGCCGGCCCACCCGTGGGTGGGCGTGCAGAAGGGCCTGGGTTTGCCTCTGGGTGTGCCGCTGCGGCCGGCCCACCCGTGGGTGGGCGTGCAGAAGGGTTTGCGGTTGCCTCTGGGTGTGCCGCCACGGCCGGCCCACCCGTGGGTGGGCGTGCAGAAGGGCCTGCGATTGCCTCTGGGTGTGCCGCCACGGCCGGCCCACCCGTGGGTGGGCGTGCAGAACTGTTTGCGTGTGCCTCTGGGTGTGCCGCTACGGCCGGCCCATTCGTGGGTGGGTGTGCAGAAGGGCCTGCGGTTGCCTCTGGGTGTCCCGCCACGGCCGGCCCACCCGTGGGTGGGCGTGCAGAACTGTTTGCGTGTGCCTCTGGGTGTGCCGCTACGGCCGGCCCATTCGTGGGTGGGTGTGCAGAAGGGCCTGCGGTTGCCTCTGGGTGTCCCGCCACGGCCGGCCCACCCGTGGGTGGGCGTGCAGAACTGTTTGCGTGTGCCTCTGGGTGTGCCGCCACGGCCGGCCCACCCGTGGGTGGGCGTGCAGAACTGTTTGCGTGTCCCACTGGGTGTGCCGCCACGGCCGGCCCACCCGTGGGTGGGCGTGCAGAAGAGCCTTGTGTTTGCCTCTGGGTGTGCCGCCACGGCCGGCCCACCCGTGGTTGGGCGTGCAGAACTGTTTCCGTGTGCCACTGGGTGTGCCGCCACGGCCGGCCCACCCGTGGGTGGGCGTGCAGAAGGGCCTGCGGTTGCCTCTGGGTGTGCCGCCACGGCCGGCCCACCCGTGGGTGGGCGTGCAGAAGTGCCTGCGTTTGCCTCTGGGTGTGCCGCCACGGCCGGCCCACCCGTGGGTGGGCGTGCAGAACTGTTTGCGTGTGCCACTGGGTGTGCCGCCACGGCCGGCCCACCCGTGGGTGGGCGTGCAGAACTGTTTGCGTGTGCCACTGGGTGTGCCGCCACGGCCGGCCCACCCGTGGGTGGGCGTGCAGAAGGGTTTGCGGTTGCCTCTGGGTGTGCCGCCACGGCCGGCCCACCCGTGAGTGGGCGTGCAGAAGGGCCTGCGGTTGCCTCTGGGTGTGCCGCCACGGCCGGCCCACCCGTGGGTGGGCGTGCAGAACTGTTTGCGTGTGCCACTGGGTGTGCCGCCACGGCCGGCCCACCCGTGGGTGGGCGTGCAGAAGGGTTTGCGGTTGCCTCTGGGTGTGCCGCCACGGCCGGCCCACCCGTGGGTGGGCGTGCAGAACTGTTTGCGTGTGCCACTGGGTGTGCCGCCACGGCCGGCCCACCCGTGGGTGGGCGTGCAGAAGGGTTTGCGTGTGCCACTGGGTGTGCCGCCACCGCCGGCTCACCCGTGGCTGGCGTGCAGAACTCTTTGCGTGTGCCGCTGGGTGTGCCGCCACGGCCGGCCCACCCGTGGGTGGGCGTGCAGAACTGTTTGCGTGTGCCACTGGGTGTGCCGCCACGGCCGGCCCACCCGTGGGTGGGCGTGCAGAAGTGCCTGCGTGTTGCCTCTGGGTGTGCCGCCACGGCCGGCCCACCCGTGGGTGGGCGTGCAGAACTGTTTGCGTGTGCCACTGGGTGTGCCGCCACGGCCGGCCCACCCGTGGGTGGGCGTGCAGAAGGGTTTGCGTGTTGCCTCTGGGTGTGCCGCCACGGCCGGCCCACCCGTGGGTGGGCGTGCAGAAGGGTCTGCGTGTTGCCTCTGGGTGTGCCGCCACGGCCGGCCCACCCGTGGGTGGGCGTGCAGAACTGTTTGCGTGTTGCCTCTGGGTGTGCCGCCACGGCCGGCCCACCCGTGGGTGGGCGTGCAGAACTGTTTGCGTGTGCCACTGGGTGTGCCGCCACGGCCGGCCCACCCGTGGGTGGGCGTGCAGAAGGGTTTGCGTGTGCCTCTGGGTGTGCCGCCACGGCCGGCCCACCCGTGGAGTGGGCGTGCAGAAGGGCCTGCGGTTGCCTCTGGGTGTGCCGCCACGGCCGGCCCACCCGTGGGTGGGCGTGCAGAACTGTTTGCGTGTGCCACTGGGTGTGCCGCCACGGCCGGCCCACCCGTGGAGTGGGCGTGCAGAAGGGTTTGCGGTTGCCTCTGGGTGTGCCGCCACGGCCGGCCCACCCGTGGGTGGGCGTGCAGAACTGTTTGCGTGTGCCACTGGGTGTGCCGCCACGGCCGGCCCACCCGTGGAGTGGGCGTGCAGAAGTGCCTGCGTGTTGCCTCTGGGTGTGCCGCCACGGCCGGCCCACCCGTGGGTGGGCGTGCAGAAGGGTTTGCGTGTTGCCTCTGGGTGTGCCGCCACGGCCGGCCCACCCGTGGGTGGGCGTGCAGAACTGTTTGCGTGTGCCACTGGGTGTGCCGCCACGGCCGGCCCACCCGTGGGTGGGCGTGCAGAACTGTTTGCGTGTGCCACTGGGTGTGCCGCCACGGCCGGCCCACCCGTGGGTGGGCGTGCAGAAGGGTTTGCGGTTGCCTCTGGGTGTGCCGCCACGGCCGGCCCACCCGTGGGTGGGCGTGCAGAACTGTTTGCGTGTGCCACTGGGTGTGCCGCCACGGCCGGCCCACCCGTGGGTGGGCGTGCAGAACTGTTTGCGTGTGCCACTGGGTGTGCCGCCACGGCCGGCCCACCCGTGGGTGGGCGTGCAGAACTGTTTGCGTGTGCCACTGGGTGTGCCGCCACGGCCGGCCCACCCGTGGGTGGGCGTGCAGAAGGGTTTGCGGTTGCCTCTGGGTGTGCCGCCACGGCCGGCCCACCCGTGGGTGGGCGTGCAGAAGGGCCTGCGTGTTGCCTCTGGGTGTGCCGCCACGGCCGGCCCACCCGTGGGTGGGCGTGCAGAACTGTTTGCGTGTGCCACTGGGTGTGCCGCCACGGCCGGCCCACCCGTGGGTGGGCGTGCAGAAGGGTTTGCGGTTGCCTCTGGGTGTGCCGCCACGGCCGGCCCACCCGTGGGTGGGCGTGCAGAACTGTTTGCGTGTGCCACTGGGTGTGCCGCCACGGCCGGCCCACCCGTGGGTGGGCGTGCAGAAGCTGTTTGCGTGTGCCACTGGGTGTGCCGCCACGGCCGGCCCACCCGTGGGTGGGCGTGCAGAACTGTTTGCGTGTGCCACTGGGTGTGCCGCCACGGCCGGCCCACCCGTGGGTGGGCGTGCAGAAGGGTTTGCGTGTTGCCTCTGGGTGTGCCGCCACGGCCGGCCCACCCGTGGGTGGGCGTGCAGAAGTGTTTGCGTGTTGCCTCTGGGTGTGCCGCCACGGCCGGCCCACCCGTGGGTGGGCGTGCAGAAGGGTTTGCGGTTGCCTCTGGGTGTGCCGCCAAGGCCGGCCCACCCGTGGGTGGGCGTGCAGAACTGTTTGCGTGTGCCACTGGGTGTGCCGCCACGGCCGGCCCACCCGTGGGTGGGCGTGCAGAACTGTTTGCGTGTGCCACTGGGTGTGCCGCCACGGCCGGCCCACCCGTGGGTGGGCGTGCAGAACTGTTTGCGTGTGCCACTGGGTGTGCCGCCACGGCCGGCCCACCCGTGGGTGGGCGTGCAGAAGGGTTTGCGGTTGCCTCTGGGTGTGCCGCCACGGCCGGCCCACCCGTGGGTGGGCGTGCAGAAGGGCCTGCGTGTTGCCTCTGGGTGTGCCGCCACGGCCGGCCCACCCGTGGGTGGGCGTGCAGAACTGTTTGCGTGTGCCTCTGGGTGTGCCGCCACGGCCGGCCCACCCGTGGGTGGGCGTGCAGAACTGTTTGCGTGTGCCACTGGGTGTGCCGCCACGGCCGGCCCACCCGTGGGTGGGCGTGCAGAAGGGTTTGCGTTTGCCTCTGGGTGTGCCGCCACGGCCGGCCCACCCGTGGGTGGGCGTGCAGAACTGTTTGCGTGTGCCACTGGGTGTGCCGCCACGGCCGGCCCACCCGTGGGTGGGCGTGCAGAACTGTTTGCGTGTGCCACTGGGTGTGCCGCCACGGCCGGCCCACCCGTGGGTGGGCGTGCAGAAAAGCCTGCGGTTGCCTCTGGGTGTGCCGCCACGGCCGGCCCACCCGTGGGTGGGCGTGCAGAAGGGCCTGCGTGTGCCACTGGGTGTGCCGCCACGGCCGGCCCACCCGTGGGTGGGCGTGCAGAACTGTTTGCGTGTGCCACTGGATGTGCCGCCACGGCCGGCCCACCCGTGGGTGGGCGTGCAGAACTGTTTGCGTGTGCCACTGGGTGTGCCGCCACGGCCGGCCCACCCGTGGAGTGGGCGTGCAGAAGGGCTTGCGTGGTGCCTCTGGGTGTGCCGCCACGGCCGGCCCACCCGTGGGTGGGCGTGCAGAACTGTTTGCGTGTGCCACTGGGTGTGCCGCCACGGCCGGCCCACCCGTGGGTGGGCGTGCAGAACTGTTTGCGTGTGCCACTGAGTGTGCCGCCACGGCCGGCCCACCCGTGGCTGGGCGTGCAGAACTGTTTGCGTGTGCCACTGGGTGTGCCGCCACGGCCGGCCCACCCGTGGGTGGGCGTGCAGAAAGGCCTGCGGTTGCCTCTGGGTGTGCCGCCACGGCCGGCCCACCCGTGGGTGGGCGTGCAGAACTGTTTGCGTGTGCCACTGGGTGTGCCGCCACGGCCGGCCCACCCGTGGGTGGGCGTGCAGAACTGTATGCGTGATCCACTGGGTGTGCCGCCACAGCCGGCCCACCTGTGGGTGGGCGTGCAGAACTGTTTGCGTGTGCCACTGGGTGTGCCGCCACGGCCGGCCCACCCGTGGGTGGGCGTGCAGAACTGTTTGCGTGTGCCACTGGATGTGCCGCCACGGCCGGCCCACCCGTGGGTGGGCGTGCAGAACTGTATGCGTGATGCCACTGGCTGTGCCGCCACGGCCGGCCTACCTGTGGGTGGGCGTGCAGAACTGTTTGCGTGTGCCACTGGGTGTGCCGCCACGGCCGGCCCACCCGTGGGTGGGCGTGCAGAAGTGTCTGCGTGTTGCCTCTGGGTGTGCCGCCACGGCCGGCCCACCCGTGGGTGGGCGTGCAGAAGGGTTTGCGGTTGCCTCTGGGTGTGCCGCCACGGCCGGCCCACCCGTGGGTGGGCGTGCAGAAGTGTTTGCGTGTGCCACTGGGTGTGCCGCCACGGCCGGCCCACCCGTGGGTGGGCGTGCAGAAGGGTTTGCGTGTTGCCTCTGGGTGTGCCGCCACGGCCGGCCCACCCGTGGGTGGGCGTGCAGAACTGTTTGCGTGTGCCACTGGGTGTGCCGCCACGGCCGGCCCACCCGTGGGTGGGCGTGCAGAACTGTTTGCGTGTGCCTCTGGGTGTGCCGCCACGGCCGGCCCACCCGTGGGTGGGCGTGCAGAAGTGTTTGCGTGTTGCCTCTGGGTGTGCCGCCACGGCCGGCCCACCCGTGGGTGGGCGTGCAGAACTGTTTGCGTGTGCCTCTGGGTGTGCCGCCACGGCCGGCCCACCCGTGGGTGGGCGTGCAGAACGGTTTGCGTGTTGCCTCTGGGTGTGCCGCCACGGCCGGCCCACCCGTGGGTGGGCGTGCAGAACTGTTTGCGTGTGCCTCTGGGTGTGCCGCCACGGCCGGCCCACCCGTGGGTGGGCGTGCAGAAGGGTTTGCGTGTGCCTCTGGGTGTGCCGCCACGGCCGGCCCACCCGTGGGTGGGCGTGCAGAACTGTTTGCGTGTGCCACTGGGTGTGCCGCCACGGCCGGCCCACCCGTGGGTGGGCGTGCAGAACTGTTTGCGTGTGCCACTGGGTGTGCCGCCACGGCCGGCCCACCCGTGGGTGGGCGTGCAGAAGTGCTTGCGTGTGCCTCTGGGTGTGCCGCCACGGCCGGCCCACCCGTGGGTGGGCGTGCAGAACTGTTTGCGTGTGCCTCTGGGTGTGCCGCCACGGCCGGCCCACCCGTGGGTGGGCGTGCAGAACTGTTTGCGTGTGCCACTGGGTGTGCCGCCACGGCCGGCCCACCCGTGGGTGGGCGTGCAGAACTGTTTGCGTGTGCCACTGGGTGTGCCGCCACGGCCGGCCCACCCGTGGGTGGGCGTGCAGAAGGGTTTGCGGTTGCCTCTGGGTGTGCCGCCACGGCCGGCCCACCCGTGGGTGGGCGTGCAGAAGGGCCTGCGGTTGCCTCTGGGTGTGCCGCCACGGCCGGCCCACCCGTGGGTGGGCGTGCAGAACTGTTTGCGTGTGCCTCTGGGTGTGCCGCTACGGCCGGCCCACCTGTGGGTGGGCGTGCAGAACTGTTTGCGTGTGCCACTGGGTGTGCCGCCACGGCCGGCCCACCCGTGGCTGCGCGTGCAGAAGGGTTTGCGTTTGCCTCTGGGTGTGCCGCCAAGGCCGGCCCACTCGTGGGGTGGGCGTGCAGAACTGTTTGCGTGTGCCACTGGATGTGCCGCACGGCCGGCCCACCCGTGGGTGGGCGTGCAGAAGAGCTTGCGTGTGCCACGGGGTGTGCCGCCACGGCCGGCCCACCCGTGGGTGGGCGTGCAGAAAAGCCTGGGGTTGCCTCTGGGTGTGCCGCCACGGCCGGCCCACCCGTGGGTGGGCGTGCAGAAGTGCCTGCGTTTACCTCTGGGTGTGCCGCCACGGCCGGCCCACCCGTGGGTGGGCGTGCAGGACTGTTTGCGTGTGCCACTGGATGTGCCGCCACGGACGGCCCACCCGTGGGTGAACGTGCAGAACTGCTTGCGTGATCCACTGGGTGTGCCGCCACGGCCGGCCCTCCCGTGGGTGGGCGTGCAGAAGGGCCTGCGTGGGGCTCTGTGTGTGCCGCCACAGCCGGCTCACCCGTGGGTGGGCGTGCAGAACTGTTTGCGTGTGCCACTGGATGTGCCGCCACGGCCGGCCCACCCGTGGGTGGGCGTGCAGAAGGGTTTGCGGTTGCCTCTGGGTGTGCCGCCACGGCCGGCCCACCCGTGGGTGGGCGTGCAGAACGGTTTGCGTGTGCCACTGGGTGTGCCGCCACGGCCGGCCCACCCGTGGGTGGGCGTGCAGAACTGTTTGCGTGTGCCACTGGGTGTGCCGCCACGGCCGGCCCACCCGTGGGTGGGCGTGCAGAAGGGCCTGGGTTTGCCTCTGGGTGTGCCGCTGCGGCCGGCCCACCCGTGGGTGGGCGTGCAGAAGGGTTTGCGGTTGCCTCTGGGTGTGCCGCCACGGCCGGCCCACCCGTGGGTGGGCGTGCAGAAGGGCCTGCGATTGCCTCTGGGTGTGCCGCCACGGCCGGCCCACCCGTGGGTGGGCGTGCAGAACTGTTTGCGTGTGCCTCTGGGTGTGCCGCTACGGCCGGCCCATTCGTGGGTGGGTGTGCAGAAGGGCCTGCGGTTGCCTCTGGGTGTCCCGCCACGGCCGGCCCACCCGTGGGTGGGCGTGCAGAACTGTTTGCGTGTGCCTCTGGGTGTGCCGCTACGGCCGGCCCATTCGTGGGTGGGTGTGCAGAAGGGCCTGCGGTTGCCTCTGGGTGTCCCGCCACGGCCGGCCCACCCGTGGGTGGGCGTGCAGAACTGTTTGCGTGTGCCTCTGGGTGTGCCGCCACGGCCGGCCCACCCGTGGGTGGGCGTGCAGAACTGTTTGCGTGTCCCACTGGGTGTGCCGCCACGGCCGGCCCACCCGTGGGTGGGCGTGCAGAA
>JAKWBO010001782.1:0-10459 GCA_034336685.1 Luscinia luscinia | reverse complement strand
CCCAAGGTGTTACGATTTTTATCCAACTCCATTCAAAGAAGAGAAAAAAAGAAACGAGGAAAAGAGAAGGGGGACATGAGTCAGTGATCCCTCCGCTTTCTGCTCAGCTGCCTCCCGGCTGGGAGCTGCTGCGAGGCGGCCCCTTCCCGCATTGTGTAACCGGATCCTTCCCACCTTTATCCCCCTTTCCCAGCCGGGACCCGCGCTCGGAGGGACGGAGCAACTGCATCGCTCGGGAGCGGCGCGGACGCCCTGGCGGCTCCAGAGAGGGGCACCGGCACCGGATCCTTCCTAAAACCGGCACTCCGTCCCCTGAGCGTTCCTAAAACCGGCACTCGGTCCCTGAGCATTCCCTAAAAACCGGCACTCGGTCCTTGAGCATTCCTAAACCAGCATTAATTCCTGAGCGTTCCTTAAACCGGCACTCTGGTCCCTGAGCCGCTCCTAAAAACCGGCACTCAGTCCCTGATCACCCTAAAAACCGGCACTCGGTCCCTGAGCGTTCCTAAAACCGGCACTCGGTCCCTGAGCGTTCCTAAAACCGGCATTAATTCCCTGATCCTTCCTAGAAACCGGCACTGGTCCCTGATCCTTCCCAACAACCAGCATTAATTCCCTGAGCATTCTTAAAACCGGCACTCAGTCCCTGAGCGTTCCTAAAACCGGCATTCGCTCCTGAGCATTCCTAAAACCATCACTCACTCCTTGATCCTTCAAAAACCAGCACTCAGCCCAGAAACCTTCCTAAAACCGGCACTCAACCCTGATCCTTCCTAAAACCGGCACTCGGTCCTTGATCCTTCCTAAAACCGGCACTCAGTCCCTGATCCTTCCTAAAACCGGCACTCAGTCCTTGATCCTTCCAAACCGGCGTTCACCCCTGATCCTTCCCAAAACCGGCATTTATTCCGTGATCCTTCCAAAACCCAGAATTCTCTGATCCGTCCCAAAACCCAGAATTCCCTGATCCTTCCTTCCCAACAGCCAGCATTCCCATATCCATTCCCAACAACCAGATTTCCTGATCCTTCCTAAAAATCGGAATTCCCTGATCCTTCCCAGACATCCGACATTCCCTGATCCTTCCCAAACCCAGCATTCCTTGATCCTTGCCTTCCCATGAACTAGAATTCCCTGATCCTTCCCAAAGACTGGAATTCCTGATCCTTCCTTCCCAAACCCAGCATTCTCTGATCCTTCCCAGACATCCGACATTCCCTAATCCTTCCCAAGACCCAGAATTCCCTGATCCTTCCCAAAACCAGAATTCCCTGATCCTTCCCAAACCCAGCATTCCCTGATCCTTCCTAAAACCGGAATTCCCTGATCCTTTCCCAAACCCAGCATTCCCTGATCCTTCCCAAACCCAGCATTCCCTGATCCATTCCTGACAACTCAGCATTCCTGATCCTTCCTAAAAACCAGAATTCCATGATCCTTCCCAAACCCAGCGTTCCCTGATCCTTCCTAAAACCAGAATTCCACGATCCTTCCCAAACCCAGCATTCCTGATCCTTCCTCACAAACCAGAATTCGCTGATCCTTCCCAACATCCAGAATTCCCTGATCCTTCCCAGACATCCAGACATTCCTGATCCTTCCCAACAACCAGCATTCCCTGATCCTTCCTGAAAACCAGAATTCCTGATCCTTCCTAGACCCAGAATTCCTGATCCTTCCCAAACCCAGCATTCCCTGATCCTTCCTAAAACCAGCAATCCCTGATCCTTCCTAAACACTCGGAATTCCACTGATCCTTCCCAAACCCAGCATTTCCTGATCCTTCCCAACAACTGAATTCCCTGATCCTTCGCAAACCCAGCATTCCCTGATCCTTCCAACAACCGGAATTCCCTGATCCTTCCCAAACTCCAGCGTTCCCCGACTCCTGATTCCAAGCCATGGCGAATCCCTCGATTTCCCTGATACTCAGCGGGGCCAGGCGATTCCTGCTCTCTGCCATTCCGCGGTGCTCCCATCCTCGCGGGGAGCGCTGTGGGGCTGTCGGGGCTGGATCCCGGCTGTGCGCAGCCCTGCCCGCCGCCCTCGCAGCCCCTGGCAGGTGCGCGTCGATCCCAGCCGCGGATCCATCCCCGCCGGGCCCTGCCTGCTAGCATGCGGCTGCGCTTCCCCATCTCCCGGCAGGAGAAAAGCGAAGCGAGGGAGAGGCCGAGCAGAACCTTGAACCTGCTCAGCCTGGGTGAGCAGCGGCGTCAGAACTTGTTCCAAAAAGGCAGGGTGTAATTTAGGAGTTAGCTGGGAGTCTGCCCCTGACAGAGCCGCTTGGATCTGGCTACAGGCTCCATAAACCTGGCACGGAAACTGCTGGAAATCTGATTATTAAAGGGGTTTAGTATCTCAGCTTTGTGTGCAGGGAGTCAGGGCGGGTTTGGCTGTGCCAAACAATTTAATGCCCGATACAAGGCGGCAATTATTGACAGGACGAGGGAAACAGCCTCAGGCTGGACATCAGCAGGAATTTTCTTTCATGGGAAGGGTTGTTAAAGATGGGAAAGAGCTGCCCAGGGAGGTTTGGGAGTCCCCATCCCTGGATCAGTCACAGCTTGGATTCAGTGATCCTGCACGGCTTTTCCAACCTTCACAATTCCATGAACTTTGTCTCCTGCTGACTTTGGGTGAACTGGCAACAAAAATGAAGGCGAGTAAAGGATTTCTTGTACTACTCGATTGGATTTGTCACTGCACAATTTGATTTTTTTAAAATAACAGGAATCCCAAATTTCAGCCTCTTTCTACTGGGCTTGTTCTGCATCTCGTAGCTGCAGTGCCTGATGAAAAGTGATTGCTAATAATAACCTGAATTACTCGTAATCCCGGGCTGGAAATCCCACTGCCTGTTGTGATGGGACTTTGATTCAAACCAAATGTTCCTCTATGGATGAGGCACATGGAGAACTTTCAGCACTCGGCTCCTGCTACGTCAGGCACGGAAAATGCTCCTCGAGGAGGGGAAAAGTCCTTCACTGCCGGAGGCAAACGAGGATCGCTGCCTCGGGCTGGGCTTGTCCCTGGAAAATGGAGCAGAGGGTTTTAATCCTTCCTGCGGCAGGTGGAGGAGACGGCCCCATTTCCTGCCCTCTTCCAATTCCTGGCCCCGCTTCCGTTCCCATCCCCTATTCCCGGCCCCATCTCCCATTCCCATTCCCATTCCCATTCCCATTCCCTGCCCCATTCCTTCATTCCCATTCCCATTCCCCATCCCCATCCCCACCCCTCATCCCATCCCATCCCATCCCATCCCATCCCATCCCATCCCATCCCATCCCATCCCATCCCATCCCTATCCCATCCCATCCCATCCCATCCCATCCCATCCCATCCCATCCCATCCCATCCCATCCCATCCCATCCCATCCCATCCCATCCCATCCCATCCCCATTCCTTCATTCCCATTCCTCCATTCCTGCCTTAATCCACATCCCCCATTCCCATTCCCATCCCCATCCCCATTCCCATTCCCATTCCCATTCCCATTCCCATTCCCATTCCCATTCCCATCCCCATTCCCATTCCATGGCCCCATTCCCATTCCTTCATTCCCATTCCCATTCCCATTACCTGCCTTAATCCCATTCCCATTCCCATCCCCATTGCCATTCCCATTCCCTGCTCCCATTCCCATCCCCATCCCATTCCCTGCCTTAAATCCCATCCCCATCCCCATCCCCCATCCCCATCCCCAATCCCCATCCCCATCCCCATCCCCATTCCCATTCTTCTCTCATTCCCATTCCCATTCCTTCCATCCCATTCTCATTCCCATCCCATTCCCATTCCCATTCCCATTCCCATTCCCATTCCCATTCCCATTCCTGCTCCCATCCCCATTCCCATCCCATTCTCATTCCTTCATTCCCATTCCCATTCCCATCCCATTCCCATTCCCTTCATTCCCATTCCCATTCCCATCCCATTCCCATTCCCATTCTTCATTCCCATTCCCATTCCCATCCACTCCCATTCCCATTCCCATTCCCATTCCCATTCCCATTCCCATTCCCCATTCCCATTCCCATCCCACTCCCATCCCCATTCCCCATCCCCATTCCCATTTCCACTCCCATTCCCATTCCCATTCCCATTCCATCCCCATCCCCATCCGCATTCCTTCATTCCCATCCCCATTCCTTCATTCCCAGCCCCAGGACCAGGATTTGTCCCGTGCAGGGGCAAGTGCCGTTTCCAGAGGGAAGAGGCTTGAGGTCACCCCACACCCGTGTGTGGATTTTGGGGACGGAACTCCAAAGGATTAAATAAGAAAGGAAGCCTCAAAATCTCAGAGTGAGCTCTCCCACCCCACCTCCATCCCAGCAGCTCCAAAATCTCCAGCAGGGCTTAATCCCAACCCCCAATTTCCCCAAATTTCCCTTTCTTCAGGGACTCCCCAAAGGAGTTCCCGCCCGAATCCCTTTTCCCTCCCCTGCTCCCCAGCCTGACGACACCGCCAACCCTTCTCGGGAGTCTTGCAAAGGCTTGCCTGGGCCGGAGCAGGATGTCTCATTAGGGCAGAAAATGAGCCCTGCAGAACAAAGCCATGAATATGGATTTTCTGCCTCGCAGCGCTAACAGCTGTGGGATTGGCGTCATTCCTAAAGTTGTAAATAAACCCGGCCGCCCCCGAGCTGGCGAGCATCGTTTCTGCGCCACCCGCGGCAGGAATTCGGAATTCGGCGCCGGGAGATGGGGGAAGGATCCCGGGAGGAGCTGGGTCCTCCCCACAGGCAGGGGAAGAGCTGGGAATCGCAGGGTGTAGGATTTCAATAGGCACAGCAGCACCCTTCCAAATAGAATTTTAGGAAGAGGGGAAATCAACTTTAAAAATTGGGAAATAATTTGGCAAAAAGAGGGGAAAAGAAACTTAAAGAAGTAGGGAAATAAAAAAGAGGGGAAAGGGAATTTATAAAAAAAGAGGGAAAGAACTTAAAAAGAGGGAAATAAAAAAAGAGGGAAATAAATTTTTTAAAAGAGGGCCAGTAAAAAAGCAAAGAGGAAAGGAATTTCTAAAAGAGGGAAAGAAACTTTAAAAAAGAGGGAAATAAAAAAAGAGGGAAAGGAATTTATAAAAAGAGAGAAAGAAACTTTAAAAAGAGGGAAATAAAAAAAGAGGGAGAATAATTTTATAAAAGAGGGAATAAAAAAAAAAAGGGAAGAGGAATTTATAAAAAGATGGAAAGATATCACAAAAAAAGGAGAGGAAATAAAAAGAGGGAAATAAATTTTTAAAAGAGGAAATAAAAAGAGGAAAAGAAATTTATAAAAAGAGGGAAAGATACTTTAAAAAAGAGGGAAATAATTTTTTAAAAGAGGGGAAAGAAACTTTAAAAAGGGAAATAAATTAAAAAAGAGAGGAAAGAAATTTTAAAAAGAGGGAAATCAATTTAAAATTGGGAAATAAGTTTTTAAAAAGAGGGAAAGAAATTTTTAAAAAGAGGGAAATAAAAAAAAAGGGAAAGGAATTTATAAAAGAGGGAAAGAACTTAAAAAAAGAGAAATAAAAAAAAGAGAGGGAAAGGAATTTATAAAGAGAGGGAAAGAAACTTAAAAAGAGGGAAATAAAAAGAGGGAAATAATTTTTTAAAAGAGGGAAATAAAAAGAGGGAAAGAAATTTATAAAAAGAGGGAAAGATACTTAACAAGAGGGAAATAATTTTTAAAAAAGAGGGAAAGAAACTTTTAAAAAAGGGGAATAAATTAAAAAGAGGGAAAGAAATTTTAAAAAGAGGGAAATCAATTTTAAAAATTGGGAAATAATTTTAAAAAAGAGGGGAAAGAATCTTTTAAAAGAGGGAAATAAACAAAAAGGGAAAGGAATTTATAAAAGAGGGAAAGAACTTAAAAAAAAAGAGAGAAATAAAAAAAAAAGAGGGAAAGGAATTTATAAAAAGAGGGAAAGAAACTTAAAAAAAAAGAGGGAAATAAAAAAAAAGAGGGAAATAATTTTTTAAAATTGGGAAATAAAAAAAAAAAGGAAAGGAATTTATAAAAAGATGGAAAGATACTTAAAAAAAGGAGGGAAATAAAAAAAGAGGGAAATAATTTTTTAAAAGAGGGAAAGAAAAAAAAAGAGGAAAAGAAATTTATAAAAGAGGGAAAGATACTTTAAAAAAAGAGGGAAATAATTTTTAAAAAGAGGGAAAGAAACTTTGAAAAAGGGAAATAAATTAAAAAAAAGAGGGAAAGAAATTTAAAAAGAGGGAAATCAATTTTAAAATTGAGAAATAATTTTTAAAAGAGGGAAAGAAATTTTTAAAAGAGGGAAATAAAAAAAAGGGAAAGGAATTTATAAAAGAGGGAAAAGAAACTTAAAAAAAGAGGGAAATAAAAAAAAGAGGGAAATCAATTTTAAAAAAACAGGGAAATATTTTTTTAAAAAGAGGGAAAGAAACTTAAAAAAAAGAGAGAGAAATCTTTAAAAAGAGGGAAATAAACTTAAAAAAGAGAGAAATAAATTTAAAAAAGAAGAGGGAAAGAAATTTTAAAAAAGAGGGAAAAATTTTTAAAAATAGGGAAATAAACTTTAAAAGAGGGAAATAAATTAAAAAAAAAAAAGAGGGAAAGAAATTTTTTAAAAAGAGGGAAAGAAATAAAAAAAGAGAAGGAAATAAATAAAAAAAAGGGAATGACAAGGCAGCCTCCTCACTGCACTCCTGAGAAAGTCCTTCAGACTTCCCCAGCCTTGCTGGGATTTGTTTGGCAGGGGTGGGGGTCAATTTGTGGTTTTAAATTTCATTAAAGCAGCGACTCCCAGATCCTAAGGTTGGTGTATTAAAAGTTCTGGTTGCTGTGCTGACAAAAGCTGCTCGAGATGAGAATCCTCCTTTCCGGGTGATTTTTCAGAAGATGGAAAGGTAATTCTCAGGGAATGTTAATTGCCAGGTGGGGAAGAGGGGCTGAGTGGATGGGGAATAATTAAAACACCGTCAGAGGGAAATAGGGGAACTGCCCTGGGACGGTGCCTGTGCCAGGGGTGAACCCCAGAGCTGCACAGGCTGAAGGGCCTGGGCACTCACTGGATGTCCTGGGTTCTGGGATGATCAGGGCACAGCTCACCGGGAGCTCCAGTCCCTCCCGAAATATCCCCAAGTGGCTCCTGCAGGAAAACTGGGGATTGTCAGAGGAGAATCTGGGAAGCTTTTCGTATTTCCTGCATTTCCACATCAGCAACTCGGCCATTCTCCTCCTTTGGGCTCCATCCCCTATTCCCACTCCTGTTCTCATTCTCATTCCCATTCCCGTTCTCATTCCCATTCCCGTTCTCATTCCCATTCCCGTTCTCATTCCCATTCCCATTCCATTCCCATTCTCATTCCCATTCCCATTCCTTCATTCCCATTCCCATTCCTTCATTCCCATTCCCATCCCTTCATTCCCATCCCTTCATTCCCATTCCCCATTCCCATTCCCATTCCATTCCCATTCCCATTCCCATTCCCATTCCCATTCATTCCCATTCCCATTCCCATTCCCATTCCCATTCCCATTCCTATTCCCATTCCCATTCCCATCCCTTCATTCCCATTCCCATTCCCATTCCATTCCCATTCTATTCCCATTCTATTCCTCATTCCCATTCCCATTCCCATTCCTCATTCCTATTCCTATTCCTATTCCCATTCCCATTCCTTCATTCCCATTCCCATTCCCATCCCCATTCCCATTCCCATTTCCATTCCCATTCCCATTCTATCTCCATTCCCATTCCCATTCCCATTCCCATCTCCCATTCCCATTTCCTATCTCCTTCATTCCCATTCCCATTCCATCCTCATTCCCATTCCCCATTCCCATTCCCATTCCATTCCTCATTCCCATTCCCATTCCCATTCCTATTCCCATTCCCATCCCTTCATTCCCATTCCCATTCCATTCCCATTCCCATTCCCATTCCTCATTCCCATTCCCATTCTCCCATTCCCATTCCCATTCCCATTCCCATTCCCCATTCCCATCCCATCCCGTTCCATTCCCATTCCCCATTCCCATTCCCATTCCCATTCCCATTTCCATTCCCATTCCTTCACTCCCATTCCCACTCCCACTCCCATTCCCATTCCCATTCCATTGCCATTCCCATTCCCATTCCATTCCCATTCCTTCATTCCTTCATTCCTTCATTCCTTCATTCCCATTTCATTCTCACTCCCATTCCCATTCCCATTCCCATTCCCATTCCACTCCATTCCCCATTCCCATTCCCATTCTCCATTCCATTCCCATTCCCATTCCATTCCCATTCCTATTCCCATTCCCATTCCCATCCTCTTTGTCCCTCACAACTCCTGAACACCAAGAGGAAAACTTCACTTTCTTTTTTTTTTCCTGGGAAACTCCACTGGTTCAGCTCGAAGTTTTAATTTTAAACAGAAGGAATTTTTGGCGATCCTTTATCCCCATGGAACACCTTTGGGGTGCCGGATTGGTAGAAAACAACCCCAAAATCCCCCAAATCAAACCCTGCCTGGGCACCAGAGCCTCCAGCAGGAAGAAGTGGGAAGGGACATCCAATATCCCAGCTGTGGAAAAGCTCCCCAGGATTCCCAGTTACCAGACACAGAGCTGGGCTTTGTTAATCCAGGCTTTGTTAATCCCTGTGCTCCAGGAAATTCCTGCCCCAGGGAGGAGCAGCTGCCTTCCCACAGGGACTGGGGTGTCTCAGAGCCTCCAGAACTCCCTGATTGCTCCCTCCAGGTCTGATTATTCCCAAAAATTTGTGTTTCTGGTGATGGACAATGCCTGAGGAAACTGGGCTGGAGGATTCCAGCATCGTTCTGTCCTCACTCTTCCACCTTTTGGTGAATTTATTTGGAAATTCCCACTCTCCCCAGTTAAACCAATCCTACACTGCAGAAAACCCTGGAAAATCTTTAATATCTCAGTTCTTACAGCAGGGAATTATCAAAGGGGCTTCAGGACAGTTTTGGCTGTGGAATCCAAACCACCAAATCCACCCCAAATCCAGAGAATTTCACCCCAGTGGCCACTGGAGTAGCTGCTGACCCAAAGAATTGATTCTGAAAAGCTTCTGGAAAATCCTACACCAGGAAATTCCTGATTTTCCAGCTCTTCCCATGGAAAAATCCTCGTGATGGGCATTTCCAGGTGTTATTTCAGAGCTGGATGCCTCCTGCTCACCAGAGAGAGAAAAAAGGGCCTGAAATAATGACTGAAAATCGCTCAGCTCTTTCCCAAAGAAAAATTTCCACTGGAAATGCTTGCCAAGGGCTGAGTTGGGAGTAGCAAACATCTCCTGGAGCTGCAGGATGAAGTCTGGCTAATTAACAGCCCTTAATTGCCGGCTGGAAGAATCGCGGGTTAAGAAAATGTAATTAAAGAGTCCGATTCACAGAAATTGTGGGTTTTCCCTCTGGGGCAGGCAGGATTTCGGGATCGCTCTTGGAACAGCAGCGAGGAGTGAACAATACGCGGGAAATCGAGGCAGGGAGCTTTGGAGAATGCTCTGCTTCCAAAAATAGCCGCGAGTTTTGGTTATTTTCGGGCACAGAGGCAGCAAAATCTGCACAATCATCCCTCGCAGCCAGCGCCAGGAATTAAAGTGCAAATTTGGGCAAGGATGCGAGGAATGCCGGCTGGGAAGGGGGAAAGGAGCAAATCCAGGCACAGAATCCCATCCAAAATACCCAGGGACAGCCCGGGGCAGCTCCGACCCCAGGGAATCCTCGGGAATGGTGGGTCCTGCCCCATCCTTCCCAAACGAACTCCGAAATCGTTAAATCTTCTATCCAAGATCCCAAACAGCTCCGGACCCCTCTGAGGGGTATAAAATAAAATAAGAAAATTCGTGAAGTGAAATCACCGGTGATGGAGGCCAGGGATTTTTAGGATGAGATTCAGACCGAGATTTTCTGGAGCACCAGCGTGGAATCAGCAGCCTGAGAGTTTGGGAGAACTGGGGATGGGCTGGAGGGCACAGCCTCGGGCTTCCATGGACTGAACACATTCTCCCTTTCCTTTCCTTTCCTTTCCTTTCCTTTCCTTTCCTTTCCTTTCCTTTCCTTTCCTTTCCTTTCCTTTCCTTTCCTTTCCTTTCCTTTCCTTTCCTTTCCTTTCCTTTCCTTTCCTTTCCTTTCCTTTCCTTTCCTTTCCTTTCCTTTCCTTTCCTTTCCTTTCCTTTCCTTTCCTTTTCCTTTCCTTTCCTTTCCTTTCCTTTCCTTTCCTTTCCTTTCCTTTCCTCTCCTTTCCTTTCCTTTCCTTTCCTTTCCTTTCCTTCCTTTCCTTTCCTTTCCTTTCCTTTCCTTTCCTTTCCTTTCCTTTCCTTTCCTTTCCTTTCCTTTCCCTTTCCTTCCTTTCCTTTCCTCTTCCTCCTTCCTTTCTTTCTTTCTCTTCTCTTCTCCTTCTCTTCCTCTCTCTCTTCCTCTTCTCTTTCTCTTCTCTTCCTCTTCTCTTCTCTTCTCTTCTCTCTCTTCTCTTCTCTTCTTC
>JAKWBO010001781.1:0-10466 GCA_034336685.1 Luscinia luscinia | reverse complement strand
GCAGCCAAGCAGCAAAAGCAGCAGCAAAAAAGCGGCAAAAGCAGCAGCAAAAGCAGCAGCAGCAGGCCAGCAGCAGCAGCAGCCAAAGCAGCAGGCAGCAGCAGCCCAGCAGCCGGGGCCCGCCAGGCGGGGAAGCGGCAGCAACTCCGATGCAGACAGAGGTGGGGGGGTGGCAGGGAGAGGAGTAGTCATAACACTGACCCAGGACACACTCCCAAATTCCTAAAATTCCTCCCAGAATTCCAGGATTTTTTATCTTCGGGCAATCCAGGATGTTTCAGCCACCTCGCCCGATTCGAGTGCTCCAGGATTGGAACTCCTGCTGGAAAAATCAGAATTCTGCTTGTGATTCCTGGAATTCCAGAATTCCCCAGAAATTCGAAAAAAACCCCCTCAAGATTCCTAAAATACCCCCTCAAAATTCCCAAAAAATCCTTGAGTTCCCAAAAAAATCGCTGGGAATTCCAAAAACCCCCCTCAAAATTCCCAAAAAATCCTCAAAAATTCCCAAAACCCCCAAAAAATCCCCAAAAACCCCAGGAATGACAAAAACACTGAAAAAAAAAAAACCAGGTAAATAACCACCAAAAATGGGGGAAAACGCCAGGATTTTTGAGAATTTCCCTCTGGGGTTGCTGGAACACCAAAAATGAGGAACAATTCCCAAAACACACCAGAGAAAAAACAGAAAAAACCCCAAAATTGGACAAAAAAAAAAAAGAGGAAGCTGGGGATTTTCTTGGGGGGAATTTTGTGGGAATTTTTGGGGAAGGGGCCCTGGGATGTTGGGAATTTCCAGAAAAGGAAATTCCCATTTTCCCAGCGGTACCTGGAAGGGTTCTTGCAGAAGTCTGAGGATGTGCATGCACTCCAGGAGGTTCTCATTGGTCCAGTGCAGTCTTACCCTCCTGAACATCTCGGCTGCCCTCTGAAAAAAGGGAAAAATCCCGGAATTCTGGGAATTCCTGAAGGGTTTGGGAATGGGGAAAAGTCCTGGAATTCTCAAAGGATTTGGGGTGTCGGGAATGGGGAAATTTGGGAAAAATCCCAGGATTCCTGAGGAGTTTGGGGATGGGCAAAAAGGGGAAAAAATCCCAGAATTCTGGGAATTCCTGAGGGGTTTGGGGTGTTGGGAATGGGGAAAATTGGGAAAAATCCCAAAATTCCGGGGATTGCTGAGAGGTTTGCAGATGAGGAAAATTGGGAAAAGTCTCGGAATTCTTGAGGTTTGGGGGAAATGAGAGGAAAATCAGGAAGAATCCCAGAATTCCCAAAGGATTTGGGGGGGGTTGGGAATGGGGAAAATTGGAATAAATCTCGGGAATTCTGAAGCAATCCAGGGGAATGTGGGGCAGAATCCCAGGAATTCTAAGGGGAAAATGGGGATAAATTCTGGAATTCCTGATAGATTTGGAGGGAAATTGAGGTCAAATCCAGAATCCCAAAGGGGAAAATCAGGATGAATCCCTGAATTCCCGAAGAATGCCAGAGGAAATCCAGGATAAATCCCAGGAATTCCTGAAGGATTCCATAGGAAAACCGGGATAAATCTGGGAATTCCAAAGGGGAAATTTGGGATAAATTCCAGAATTCCAAGGGGGAAAACCAGAAAAAATCCTGGAATTCCAAAGGATCACATAGGAAAACCAGGATAAATCCCATTATTCCAAGGGGATCTAAGGGGAAACCAGGATAAGTCTGGGAATTCTGATGGATTCCAAGGAAAACCAGGATAAACCCAAGAATTCCTGATGGGTTCCATAGGAAAACCAGGAATAATCCAGGAATTCAAAGAGAAAACCAGGATAAATACCGGGATTCCAGATGGATTTGGGGGAAATGGAAGTCAAATCTGGGGACTCCAAAGGAGAAAATGGGGATGAATGCGGGGGTTTTGAAGTGGAAAAGTGGGATAAATCCTGGAAATTTGAAGGGATTCTATAGGAAAACTGGGATAACTCCTGGAATTCCGATGGATCCAAGGAAGACCGGGATAAATCTGGGAATTCCAATGGATCCCAGGGAAAAAATAGAATAAATCTGGGAATTTGGAAAGGGAAAACTGAGATAAAATCCCACAATTCTGAGGGGGAAAACCAGGGCAAATCCTGGAATTCCAAAGGGATCCAGAGGAAAATTGAGATGGATCTGGAAACTCCGAGAGGGAATTCCAAAGGGATCCAGGGGGAAATTGAGGAAAAATCTGGGATAACTCTGGGAATTCAATAGGAAATCCGGATAACTCCTGGAATTCCAACGGATCCCAAGGATTACTCTGGGAATTCCAAAGGGGAAACTGGGGATAAATCCTGGGATTCCGAGGGGGAAAACCAGGAAAAATCCTGGAATTTCAAAGGGATCCAGTGGAAATTCGAGATGGATCTGGAAACTCCAAGAGGGAATTCTGAAGGGATCCAGGGGGAAACTGAGGGAAAATCTGGGATAAACCTGGGAATTCCGATGGATTCCACAGGAACAGTGGGATAACTCTGGGAATTCCATAAGAAAACTGGGATAACAGTGCGAATTCCATAGGAAATCTGGGATAACTGTGGGAATTCCATAGGAAATCCAGGATAACTCGAGGAATTCTGATGGAACCCAAGGAAAACCAGGATAAATCCGGGGATCCCAAAGGCATCCAAATGGGGATGAATGTGGGGGTTTTGAAGTGGAAAAGCGGGATAAATCCCAGAATTTTGAAGGGATTCCATAGGAGAACTGGGATAAATCCAGGAATTCTGATGGATCCAAGGAAAACCAGGATAAATCTGGGAATTCCGTGTCTCACCGTGAGGTTGCGGATGTGCTCGGCCGAATACCAGGATGGCTGCAGGAGGTATCCACACACCAGGATCCTCATGTCATACATCAGGAAGCGTGCCACCTCAATCCACTCAAAAACGTGCTCCTGGCCGATCCCTGGGCCGGAAACATTCCGTGAGAATTCCAGAATTTCCCAAAAAATTCCATGCAATGCTTCAGAGATGCCAGATAGAGCCGTTCCAGCCCCAAAATTCCCTTTTTTGGGGATAAAACGTGTCGAGTTTGGCCCAAAAATGGAGGACTGGCCTCGATCTGCTTGGGAAGTGCCCCTGGCTGATCCCTGAGTTCAGAAAATCCAATTCCCAAAAAATTCCCCAAAAAATTCCATGGATTTGATTGGGAAAAAGTCAAACAGGAGTAGTTCCCACCCCGAAATTCCCTTTTTTGGGGATAAAATTTGTCAAGTTTTACCCAAAAAATGAGGACTAGCCTCAATCCACTTGGAAAAGTGCTCCTAAACCCAAAAAATTCCATTAATTCCCAAAAAAAAATCGCAAAAAAATTCTCCCAAAAATTCCATTGATTTGGTTGGGAAAAAGTCAAATACGAGCAGTTCCAGTCCCAAAATTCCCCTTTTCGGGGATCAAATCCATCAAATTTGTCCCAAAAAATGAGGATTGGAGATAATTCCCTCCCGGAAATGCTCTTGGCCAATCCCTAAACCCAAAATGCCCAAAAAACTCCCCAAAATTCCTAAAAAATTCCCCAAAAAATCCCCAAAAATTCGGGCAGGAAAGGTGAAATGGGACCCATTAGAGCTGGTGCAGCACCAGAATTCCCAAATTCCCAAGGGATTCAACCCCAAAATGATGAAACGATGAAAAAAATCCTAAATGAGGAGCTGGGCTGGAACTGAATTTCCAGGTTGTTCAAGGTAATTCCAAATAAAATCTGGGAAATTCCCATAATCTAAAACCTGAAAATTCCCAAATAAAACCTGGGAAAACTCCTGATATTAGGACAGGAAAATCTCAAATAAAAACCTGGGAAAATTCCAAATAAAATCCAGGAAAACCCCAAATAAAGCCTGGAAAACCCCCAAAACAGAAAGCCTGAAAATTCCTGAATAAAAGCTGGAAAAAATCCCAAATTGAGCCAGAAAAATTCCCAAATTGAGCCAGAAATTTCCAAAATAAACCCAGGAAAAATACCAAAAAAAACCCCCAAAAAATTCCAATTACAGGTTAAAAAAATTCCCAAATAAACCCAGGAAAAAAATCCAGTTCAAGACGGAAAAATCCCAAATAAACCCAAAAAAAAATTCCAATTAAAGTTGAAAAAATTCCCAAATAAACCTAGGAAAAATCCCAATAAACTCTGGAAAAATTCCCAAATAAACCTGAAAAAATCCCAAAATTTAAAGCCCTGAAATTCTCAAATAAAATCAGGAAAAAATCCCAAACAAAACCTGGAAAAATCCCAATAAACCCAGCAAAAAATTCAAATCAAAGCCAAAATAATTCCCAAATATAGCCTGGAAAATCCCTGAATTTTACCCCCGCAGAATTCCCGGATATCCCTTGGAATTCCCAGGAATTCCAGGATGCTCCTACCCTGGACGGGGTCGGGTCTCTGCTCGTTCCTCTCCCTCTCCACCAGTTGCTTGTACAGCTTCTTGATAATCCTGTTCCTGTTCACAATGCATTCCTGGGAAAAAAACATGGGAAATCTGGGAATTCCAGGGAAAAAAAGGAATATTTGGGAATTCTGGGCAAAACCATGGAAAATCTGGGAATTCTGGAAAAAAAACCATGGAAATTTGGGATTTTGCTGCCCACCTGCAGGGATGGGACCATTTTGGGCTTTTTGGTGGCGATGGAGCGCAGTATGTGCCAGGGGAAATTGCTCTGCAGGTGCCTCTGCATCTCCTTCCTCAGACTCCAGAATTCGCTCTCAGAGGAAAACTGATTCCTGAAAAAAACAAAATTTCAGTCCAAACCAGCCCAAAACAGGAAAAAATTTGATTCCAAATTGGGATAAAGCAGGAAAACGGTCAAAAAATTAAAAAAAAACCAACCAAAAAAAAAAGCCAAAAAAAGTAAGAAAAACAAACAAACCAACAAAAAGTTCAAAAATGCAAAAATTCTCCAGAAATTCTCCAAAATTCCCCAGAATTCTCTGGAATTCACAGAATTTCCCTGGAATTCCCAAAAATTGCCAGAAATTCCCTGTAATTCCCCAAAATTTTCCAAAATTCCCCAGAAATTCCTAAACTCCAGGAATTTTTAAAAATTCCCAAAAATTCCCACAAATTCCCCAAAACTCACAAAAATCCCACACAATTCCCATAATCTCCCCAAAATTCCCCAAAATTGCCCAAAATTTCCTGAAATTTCCAAAAATACCCTAGAATTCCCATAACTCTCAAAAACTCCCAGAAATTCAAAAAAATTCCCCAAAACTCCCAGAAATTCTCAAAAAATTTCATCCCAAAAATTCCCTGAAATTCCCCAGAATTGCCAAAAAATTCCCTGGAATACCCCAAAACTCCCAGAAATTCCCTGAAATTCTCCAAAATTCCCAAAAACTCCCTGGAATTTCCCAAAATTCCCCAAAACTCCGGGAAATTCAAAAAATTCCAGAAATTCCTAGAAATGCCCTTGAATTTCCAAGAATCCGCCAGCATTTCTAAAAATTCTCAGGAATTCTCTGAAATTCCTTGAAACTCCCCAATATTCCCAGGAATTCACAAAATTCTCCAAAGTTTCCTTAAATTCTCCAAAATTCGAAAAAGTCCAAAATTCCCAGAAATTGCCAAAATTTCCCAAAGTTCCCCAGAATTCCCAAAAATTCCCTGGAAGTCCCAAGAAATCCCCAAAATTCCCCAGAATTCCCAGAAATTGCCGAAAATGTCCCAAAGTTCCCCCAGAATTCCCAAAAATTCCCTGGAAGTCCCAAGAAATCCCCCAAAATTCCCCAGAATTCCCAGAAATTCACAAATATCCCCCAAAATTCCCCTGGAATTCCCAAAAATTCCTAAAAATTGCCTGAAATCCCCAAAAAATCACCTAAAATTGCCCAAAATTCCTAGAAATCCCCCAAAAAAATCCCCCAAAACTTTTCCAAAATTCTGAAAAATCCACAGAATTTCCCCAGATATCCCATATCCCCCAGAATTCTCGAAAATTACCCAGAATTCCATTAAATTCCCAAACATTCCCCCAAATTGCCCAAAATAAAGTGCCTAAAATTGCCCAAAATTCCCAGAAATCCCCCAAAAATCCCCAAAACTTTTTCAACATTCCCAAAAATCCCCCAAAATTCCCCAAATTCCTCACCTCTCCATGGCTCTGTCTCTCATCTGCTCCTCCTGCGCTGCCTTTCCAGTTTCACCTCCTCGTCCTCATCCTCAGATGCTGAAGAGAAAATTTGGAAATTCTTACCCCCAAAAAACTTTTCCAGCAGTCCCAAACCCCAAACCCTTGGGATTCCCTGATTTTCCCCATTTTTCCTTGACATTCCCATTTTTATCCCTGATTTTCCCTTGATTTTTCCCAAATTTTTCCCCATTTTTTCCCATTTCCCCCCCTTTTTTCAGATTTTTCCCACCTTTTTTCCCAATTTTTTTTTCCTTTTTCTCACAGATATTCCTGTTTTCCCATTTTCCTGTATTTCCATATTTTCCCTCCATTGTCCCAATTTTTTCCCTTGGGTTTTCCCCCATTTTCTCCCTCGCTTCCCCCATTTTTCCATTTTTCCCCAATTCTTCCATTTTTCCCTCAATTTTTTCCCCAATTGTTCAGTTTTTTCCCCAATTTTCCCCATTTTTCTCCCCAATTTTTCCCATTTTCCCTGGTTTTCTCCAATTTTTCCCATTTTTATCCCATTTTCTCCCTGGCACTCCCCCATTTTTCCCATTTAATTCCCCTACTTTTTCCTTTTTTTTCCCCAATTTTTCCCTTTTTTTCCCAATTTTTCCATTTCCACCCAATTTTCCCTCTTTCCCCGCAGTTTATCCATGTTTTGTCCATTTTTCCCTGTTTTTTCCCCATCCTCCCCCTTTTCCCAAATCTGCTTTTTCCTGGGATCCTTTGGGATCCATCCCCAAAAAACTTCTTGAGAATTCCTTGGGGAAAACCTCAAAATTCCTTAAAAAATCCCCAAAAACTCCTCAGAAATCATCAGGAAAAGCTCCTCCAAAAAAAAAAACCAACCCAAAATTCCTTCCAAAACAACCCAAAATTCCTTAAAAAAAAACAAAATGCCTTTAAAAAACCCAAAATTCCTCCAAAAAACCCCCAAAATCTGGGAGGACTTGGAGGCCATTTTGCTGGAATTTGGGGTCATTTCAAGCTCATTTGGGGGGATTTGGGGGTCATTTTGAGGTAATTTGGTGGGATGACTTTGAGGCCATTTTGATGGGAATTTGAGATCATTTGGGGGATTTTGGGGGAAATTGGGGCCATTTTGAGGGGAATTTTGGGCACGATTTTGGGATCATTTTAGTGGAATTTGGGGACATTTTGGAGGAATCTGAGGACATTTGGAGATCATTTGGGGGATTTTTGAGGAAATTTTGGGGACATTTTGAGATCACCTGGGGTGAATTTGGGGTCATTTAGGTGGAATTTGGGGCCATTTTAAGGCCATTTGGGGGGATTTTGGCGCCATTTTCAGGGGAATTTGGGGAGGCATTTTGGGGCCATTCTGGTGGAATTTGGGGCCATTCTGAGGCCATTTTGAGAGGAATTTTGAGGCCATGTTGGTAGAACTTGGGGCCATTTTGAGGTCATGTGGGAGGATTTTTGAGGGAAATTTGGGGTCATTTTGAGGCCATTGGGGGTGGGTTTTGGGGCTACTGGGGATTTTTGGGACCATTTTGGAGTCCTTAGGGGAAATTTTATGGCTATTTTGGGAAATTTGGACTAATTTTGGGGCCATTTTGGGGTAATTTCAGTAATTTCATTTTGGGGCGATTTTGAGGCCATTTGAGGGGAATTTGGGGAGGAATTTTGGGGCCTTTTAGTGGAAATTGGGGCCATTCTGAGGTCATTTTCGGAGATTTTAGGGTCATTTTGAGGTCATTTGGGTCAGTTTTGGGTCATTTTGGGGCCATTTTGGTGGAATTTAGGGCCATTTTGACATCATTTGAGGGGATTTTGGGGCCATTTTGAGGGGAATTTGGGGAGGGATTTTGGGGCCATTCTGGTGGAATTTCAAGTCATTTGGGGGTATTTTTGGAGGCCATTTTGAGGGGAATTTCAAGGCCATTTTAGTGGAATTTGGGATCATTTTGAGGCCATTCTGTTGGAATCTGGAGTCATTTGTGGGCCATTCTGGGGTAACTTCAGGGGATTTTGGTACCACGCTTGGAGTCGCGCTCGATGCCGTCGCTGTTCCTGTCGCTCCGCGGTTTTTTGGCATCCTTGTTCCCGGGGTTGTTCCAAGAACCACTGCTGGTGCTCGCCTGGTCACTGCTGCTGTTCCCGTACCTGCTCCAGGAGTGTTTCCGTTTCCGTGCCCCGGAAGAAAGCTGGGATTGAACAAAACTGGGACTGAGCAAAACTGGGATTGAACAAAACTGGGACTGAACAAAACTGGGATTGAGCAAAACTGGGATTGAACAAAACTGGGATAGAACAAAACTGGGATTGAGCAAAACTGGGATTGAGCAAAACTGGGATTGAACAAAGCTGGGATTGAACAAAGCTGGGATTGAACAAAACTGGGATTGAGCAAAACTGGGACTGAGCAAAACTGGGATTGAACAAAGCTGGGATTGAACAAAGCTGGGATTGAGCAAAGCTGGGACTGAATAAAACTAGGATTGAACAAAGATGGGATTGAACAAAACTGGGATTGAACAAAACTGGGATTGAGCAAAACTGGGATTGAACAAAGATGGGATTGAACAAAACTGGGATTGAGCAAAACTGGGATTGAACAAAACTGGGATTGAACAAAGATGGGATTGAGCAAAACTGGGATTGAACAAAACTGGGATTGAACAAAACTGGGATTGAGCAAAACTGGGATTGAACAAAACTGGGACTGAGCAAAACTGGGACTGAGCAAAACTGGGATTGAACAAAACTGGGATTGAGGAAAACTGGGACTGAATAAAACTAGGATTGAACAAAGCTTGGATTGAACAAAGCTGGGATTGAACAAAACTGGGACTGAGCAAAACTGGGATTGAGCAAAACTGGGATTGAACAAAGCTGGGACTGAACAAAACTGGGATTGAACAAAACTGGGATTGAGCAAAACTGGGATTGAGCAAAACTGGGATTGAACAAAGCTGGGATTGAACAAAACTGGGATTGAACAAAACTGGGATTGAACAAAGCTGGGACTGAGCAAAACTGGGACTGAACAAACTGGGATTGAACAAAACTGGGATTGAGCAAAACTGGGATTGAGCAAAACTGGGATTGAACAAAGCTGGGACTGAACAAAGGGATTGCATCAAGGGTGCAGGAGCTGGAGTTCCAGGAAAGGAGGGATTTGGGGAAAATGGGGATTTTGGGAAAAAGTGGGAAAAACCAGGGAAAAGTGGGAAAAGTGGGGGAAGAGTCAGATAGATGGGGAAAGGTGGGAAAAGTAGAGAAAAGGAGGGGAAAGGTGGGAAAAGAGAAAAAAAGCAGGGGAAAAAGTGGGGGAAAAGTAAGAAAAAGCAAGGGAAAAGTGGAAATAGAGGGAAAAGTGGTGGAAATGGAGAAAAAGGTGGGGAAAGCAGGAAAATGGGAAGCAACTGGGAAAAAATGCGAAAAAACGCAGGTTAAAAAGTGGGAAAATAGTGGGAAAAAAAGTGAGGAAAAATCAGGAAAAGTGTGAGAAAAGTGGAAGAAAGAGGGAAAAGTGGGGAAAAAGGGATGGAAAGTGGGAAAAACAGGGAAAAGGGAAAAAAGTGGGGAAGGGGTAGAAAAGCAGGTGAAACATGGGAAAAGTGGGAAAGTTGGGGGAAAAGTGAGGAAAAAGAAGGGAAATGGCTGGAAAAGTGGAAGAAAGAGGGGAAAGTGGGAAAAAGGTGGGAAAAAAGCAGGAAAAGATGGGAAAAACCAGAAAAATAGTGGGAATAAAGCTGGAAAAGTGGGGAAGAGTTGGGAAAAGTGGGAAAAAGTTGGGATGTCAGGAAAAGTGGGAATAAAGCAGGAAAAAAAACTGTGGGAAAAAGTGGAAGAAAGAGGGAAAAGTGAAGAAAAAGTAAGGAAAAAATGGAAAAAAAGCAGGAAAAGAAGGGAAAATTGGGAATAAAGCAGACAAAATAAGGAGAAATGTGGAAAAATGGGAAATAAAGCAGGAAAAAGTGGGAAAAACTGGGAAAATTTGGAATAAAACAGGAAAAATAAGAAGAAATGTGGGAAAAATTTGGAATAAAGCAGAAAAAATGTGGAAAATTTGTGAAAAATTGAGAAAAAAGTGGGGAACAAAGATGGAAAAGTGAAAAAAAGTGGGAAAAAGTGGGGAAAAGTGGGCAAAAGGGGAAAAAGGCAGGAAACAGCAGGAAATGAGCACGACTCACCATGTTCCTGAGTGTCCGTGGCTGCTCCCACCTGGAGCCTGAAGGGAAGGAGGAAAGCCAGAGATCCCGGGAGGAGCTCAAGTCCAGCGAGGAGGAGTTGGAGCAGGAAGGTCTGGAAAATAATGGGAATGAAAATGGGATTGGGGGAAAATATGGGAATAAAAATAGGAATGGG